>VIYE01000204.1:0-10147 GCA_008037345.1 Messastrum gracile | reverse complement strand
GGCCGGGGACGGCCTCGGCGGGCGCCGCCTTGTGCTGCTGCTGGTCGGCGCCGCTGGCGCCTGGCGCCGCCCCGACCTCCGCCACCCCCGCCGCCTCTGCCGCTGGTGCTGGCCCGCCGTTGGCCATCGGGTGCACCCGCTGCCGCTGTGTTGGGCCCTGAACGGCTTATTCACGTTCGCGCCTCTCAGATCGGTGCCACGCGCCGCGGGCTTCAGCTGAGAAAGTGGGTTGATCGACAGAAGCAATGCAGCCATTTGATCGGTTGGTTGGGGGCGTGGGGCCGGTGGGGGCACGACGGCACCACGAAGCTGGAGAGAAGCCGGCCACGCTCTCGTATGTTCTGAACCCGTCAGGAACCAAGTATACCACCAAATAATCGACCCACGCACCTCCCACGCGCTGCACCCTGCGAGAGCCGGGGTTGTGGTTTGGTCAACGCGAGCGGTTCCAACCGTCCCCTGCTTGCGTCGCCTCGATCCTAACTGGCTGGCAGCCCCCTAAACCAAACGACATAACTGGCCGCACTGAGCACCAGAAATAATCCACTATGGCCCGCCCCAACGCCCATGCCACGCCGCTGACCGTGGCCGCGGCGGCCCTGCTGCTGCTGCTGCTCGTGCTGCTGGCGCTGCTGCCGGCCGCCGCGGGGTACACGGGCTACACGCGCCCGATCACGCCGGAGACCGTCCCCGCGCTGCCCTCCCGCCTGGACTACGAGCGGTGGGCGGGGGATTTGGGAGGGGCGCGGCCCGGGAGCGAGGGCGAGGGGTGTGGTGCATCCTTCATGTGTCAGGTCAGAGGCCGCCGTGGCTGTACCGTCGCCGCTCGTCTCGATCCGCCGCCTTGGAGATGAAGACCATGAGCAATCCCTCGCCATCAGCCCGGGCCATCAGCAAGGCAGCCGACCCTGATCCTCGGCCCGCCCCCCTACCCCTTGCGCCCCCCCGTCCCCCGGCCCCTGCCAACCGTAGGATGTGGCTCTTCCCGGTGCTTCCCGCCGATGCGCCGACGCCCCCCCAATACTACGTTGATGCTAAGTACCCCCAGCTCGATTTTGTGGGCGCCCGCCCGCTCGGGGTGATCCTGGTGAGACCGCGGCCGGCGGGCTGGGGCGGGGAGCGGTGACCGGCGCCGGTGTGCTGGCTGCTGGCCCTCCCCCACCATCCCTCGCTTGGGGGTCCTGACGACGGCGGGCTGATCCTGGCGACCCACTCGTACCCTTCACGGCCGTGCCCCGGTCTGCTTGCCGCGCCTCGGCGCGCGCCCCGCGGTCGGCGGCCGCCGAGCTGTCAACGGCCGCCCCACGCACAGCCCCGGCCAGAACCGTACTTTCCACCAGCAGCCAAGCCGCACCATCGCCCCGCCCCTCCTGACCCCTGCTCTTCCTTCCCACTTGCCCCCCCGACCCTGCCCCACCTAAAAACCCCAGGCCGTCCAGTACGCCCCCGAGTCGGTTCTCAAGGCCTACAGCGAGCTCGTCTACGTCCCGGGGGTGTACAACGCCCCCGCCCCCTTCGACTGCCTCAGCGCCCCCCGCCGCAGCGCGGCCCGCATCTATGTCGACAGCCTCGGCACGCAGAAGGCCGGGCGCTGCGTGTGGGGGCTCACCAAGGTGGGCGGCGCGGGCGCGGGGCGGCGGGGGTGGGGGGCCGCGGGGGTGCACGTGAGGGCGCAGGGCCCTCGGCTGAGTGGGGGCACCCGGGGCATGCATCCGTCCCATCAGCAACCCCAGTGCGCAACACCTGACACCTCTGCGCGACGGCCGCCATGCACACCCGCAAGGGCCCCCGTGCTCCCCCTCCCTCAGCTTCCCCCCCCTTCCCTCGCCTCCCCCCCCCCCCCAGGACCTGGCCGACTTTGAGTGGGGCTCGGGCGACGGCTGGGAGTCCTTCACCATGCGGGACGCCACCACCGGGGCGACGGTGTTCTCCGCCAACATCACCGACTCGTTCCTGCTGTCCCTGCCCCTGCCCCTGGTCGCCAGCATGCTGCCCACGTGAGCGCCGGGGAGGGGGTTGCGGGGCAAGGGTTGTGGTTGCGGGGAGGGACGGGGCTGCGCGGACGGGAGGAGTTACGGCCGCCGGCTGCCGCCTGCGAAAGGATGGGAGGGCGAGAGATGCAGGCTCCCCCTTGCTGTGCCGGCCGCGCATCCGACTGCCCAACCCTTCACCACCCTGCCATGCCCCTCGCTCCCCCAACGCCCGCAGCACCTGGAAGGTGGTCCAGTGGCCCGTCAACGGCACCGACGCCCTCGGCGGCTGCCAGGCCTCGGACCCCGCCTACGCCGCCAACAACGCCGCGCTGGGCACGACCCCGGTGTCCCCCCTCACCTGGGACCTGTCCCTGTCCTACGCCGGCGTCACCGGCGCCACCTCGCGCGCGTGGGCCGACCCCGTGACGCTCACCGGCCACGACGCGCCGCTGCGCATCCTGCCCATCGCGGTCAAGGCCCCAAAGGGCGCCGGCTTCCTGAGCGCGCCCCAGGTCCTCAAGTGTTAATGACTTGGGCCCGGGCGGCGGGCGGGCTCCTGGTCGCTACTAGTACCCGCGGGCCGCGCGCCCCACACAGGGAGCGCCGGCGCGCGCGGCGCCCGCCCGGCGCCGCCGTTTTTGTTGGCGGGCCCCTGTCCCGCCCTTTTGCGGCCACGCGTGCGAGCCCTCGCTGTGGGGGCTCGCTCCCGCCCGCTCATTGAGGTGGCGCCGCTCGCCTGTTTTTGGGCCCGGTCAGCCTTAGGAGCCTTAGGAGCACTGCTGCACTCTACCCTGTCACCACAGGACGGCGCGCCCGGCGGCGTCGCCCCTGAAACTGCTGCTCACACCAGGCCACTGCATGCCACTTTTCGTCCCTTTCCGCAAGGCCCAGGGCCTGCGGCTTTAAGCGCACTGCCCAGGTCCAAGGCCCATCGCGCCGGCTCGCCCGTGAGGCCGGCAATTGTTTCCTCAGGTCACCACCCCATGGCTCAGCCAAAAATGCCGACTCGTGCACACACCCTCATTACGCCCCCCCCCCCGCACCAACCCCCATCTCACGCCAGCATGGCTTGCCTGGTTGGGCGGCCATATGGGAGCGCAAGGCTTGTGGTTTTGGTCCACCCACCGCCTCCTCCCCGGCGCGTTTGCTGCCGATCCCCTTGTGCCATTGGCTTGCCCCGGACGAGGCCCCTTTGCCGCTGCTGCGGCGCCGAGAAAAAGGACCCTGAGCGCCAACCCCACCCACAGCGGCTTGAGCAGCGCACCTTCCACAAAGCCGGGCGGATATATCACAGCCGAGCGCATCTTTTGCAGCTTGCCGTGTGCTACTTACTTTTGCTATTTAAACCCCATCCCTTGTTCGTGCCCTCCCCACTTTTGACCCACGCGCCGTTGCTTTGCGCGTGCAGTAATAGGGCAGCGATAGGCTTTGCGTGTCACCGGCAGGCAGCAGTGCTTTGGTGGGGTCCCTGCTTTATGGGAGAGGGGGGGGTAGCGGAAGCCCGATCGCGGGGCCCAGACAGCGCGCGCGTGCTTTGAAGAGGTGGTGGCCAACAGTGAGGCCCTCCAAACGGAGCATTGTGGTGTTGGTGAACGCACCCTCAGGGCTTGGCAATGCACGCGGGGCGGGCGACGGCATGACCCTTGTGCTGCGCACGAGCGATGGCGTAAGCGGACGCTTTGACGACGGGCTCCAGCGGCGAGGTCCCAGCTTGGCCGCCTGCCAGACTTGAACCAGGCAGCTTGCAACGGCAGCTGGGTTGCCTTCGTCCTCACGGGCTCGCCACCTCACGCCACGCCAGTTGCCAGGGTGGCGTGGGCCGGTGGGCGTCAGGCCGCGAGCAGCTGCTGCCCACGTCGGGGCTGTGCCGGATCAAGCGGAACGCCCTCGTTTCCGGGATGAACTGAATAAATCGGGTATCTGATACAAAACTTACCCCGTAGGCTCGTTCCTGCGCAGCAGACACGGCAAACACATCGCCGACGGTTTGTTGCGTCGTCGGTGGCGGCCCCTGCCGCCCTCTGACCCGTCCCGATCTGTAGAAACGTCCTTAATATGGGTTTCAACGCATCTAGGGCCGGCGGACCGGCCCGGCGTGGGCGCAGCGCGGTGGTTTGCGCGTTTTTGATCGCCGCGCTGGCGGCGGCGCCGCTGGCGTCCGCGCGCTGGCTGCAGGCGCTCACGCGCGAGGTGCGTGGGCGGCAGCGACCCCTATCTCTCATGCGAGACTGAGTCGCAGGGGTTGGGCGCGCCTCAGCGGCTGCAAGGGCGTTTGGGCTGCCCGCCTGGCGACTGGCCTTTTGTTTTGCCCCCAGTAGCCCCACGCCCGGCTGCAGCGGAATGCCAGCCGATGAGAGACGCGGCCAGATGACCAACCACCTCCCTTGAAACGCGCTCAGCTGCGCCCTGGCTCAACCAGAATAAGAAGGGTGGCCACCAGCAAGCCCGTGAACCCTCCTGCCCCTTCCCCTTCGCCGCCCCCAGGCACCCGGCCCCGAGCTGCACAACTGGAACCACGACCACACCACCACGCCTGCAGTGCTGGCGACCGCCGAAAACGTGCAGGCACGCCGCCCGGCTGGGGTCGTGCGCACCAAGGCTGAGCCCGTGCCGAGGCCAAAATCTTTTCTTTCTCTTTTTTGGGTCGCGCCCCTTCGGCTGGCAGCAGCGCCCTGCGAACGTGGCCCCCGCCGCCATCGCGGCATCAGCGCTTGCGCCTCTCGGCTCTCTCCCCGACCGGCTCTCTCCCCACCCTCGCACACCAAACCACCCACCCCCCCTCCCAAACCCCTCACCCCCTTTAGGACGTGATGGACGCCGTCGCCGACACCGCCAAGTACCCCTCCCCCCTGCTGCCCGTCGCCTCCATGCACAGCGTCACGCGCTGCAACACCAACGATGGCGGCACCATCCTCAGCGTGGCCAAGATGAACAAAATCCTGGGCCTGGACACGGCCACGGGCCTCGTGACGCTGCAGACCGGCACCAAGCTGGCCGACCTGCACGACTGGCTGGGCGAGCGGGTGGGCGGCGCCGGCTCTGCCGGCTTGCTGGGGTCAAGGGTGCAGACGCGTGGCCAGATGGACCGACCCTTTCGAGGGGCCCTGGGGGGGCCGCTGACGGCCACGCGCGGGCTGCGCTGAGGGTTCCTTGCGGCTGCAGGGGGGTTGGAGTGCGGCGGCCCCAGCCACGCGCGCCCAGGAGCCCGCATCAGCCGCCTTCAACCCCGTTCCCACCGCCTGATTGCCCGAACCCCTCCGTTGGCCGCCGCCGCCGTCCCCGCGGCTTCCGCCACCAGGGCTGGGAGATCTCTTTCAGCCCCGAGATCGGCGACGCCAGCGCGGGCAGCCTGGTGGTCACCACCAGCAAGGACTCGTCCCTCGACGGGCCCGGATACCTCACTGCCCTGGTGGGAGCGCTTTGGGGAGGGGCACGGGGCGCTAGGGGGGAGCTGGGCCTTGGGATTTGGCAGCAGGGGCGTGTCACCCTTTTTGGCTTGCTTCTGGACGCCGTGCCCCATGGCCCCAAACAAGCATGTGCGTGCAACCCTGCAGGCGCCAGTGCCAGCTCCTCCTCAGCCCCCTCCCTGCCTAACACCCCTCTCACTTGCCGCACACCAAACCAAAAACACAACAGGTCCGCCAGGTCAAGTACGTCAACGCCAGCGCCCAGGTGGTGACGCTCAAGGCGGGGGCCGACGACGCCGTCCTCAAGGAGCTGTTCTCCTCTTACGGTGGGGTTTTGAGGCGGAAAACTGGGGGAGGGTGGCCAGGCATGGCAGCAGTGCGAGGCTCGCAGACTTGGGCGGCGCTGGTGCTGATGCATTATAGCTCAGAGCCCTCGCCAAGGAAAGTCGCATGCAAGATTGCATGGGCAGGTCTTTGACTTGCTCTCCCAAACCACTCCACCTCAAAACAGGCACCAAGGGCGTTGTCGTGGAGCTTATCCTGCAGGCCCGCCCGCAGGTGGGAGGCCGCTGACTATCCAGCCATGGGGCGGGGCAGGTGGTCTGTTATCGAATAAATTGTGTTCCAGAGCTGGGTTGGCCAACATGCCCTTTTCTAGTGCCCACATCAACGTGCATTGCCACCAGCCCCTTTGGCTCCACCCCCCGAGCTCACCTTATGCCCCGCCGACTCCCCCTCGCTCGCCCCTCCCTCCAAAATAACCCGCGCCCACCAACAGAAAGTCGTGCGCACGTTCCCTTCCTTCATCTCCATCCCGGGGGATGCGCGCGAGGACTACGAGAGCTTCGCCCAGAGCCTGCTGGCGCTCAAGGACGCCGCGGGTGCGCGGGCGCTGGCAACCCTTGCCTCTAAAAATGGAATTACGGGGTGGAACTCGGGAAGCTTGCCCCTGTCAGTGGGAGGAAGCCCGTGCAATGAGGTTGCAGCGACTTGAACGACACTGGGCTGACCATCGGCCTTGCTCTCTTCCCTCCAGACAACCTGTTCACCATCACGTCGCCGGGCATGGGCCTCGCCTACGCCGAGCAGCGCTTCAAGGTGCGCGGCCTTTGGGTTCGCTTCCCTGCGCACGTGCACGTGTGCACCGCGGGGGGCTTCAGCCACTGCAGTCAGGCGCAAGCAAGGATGCAGAGCGCATGCTCAGCCTGGAGCCCACTCCTGTTCTTCCTCACACTAATGCACGTGCGAATGACGACATCCCTGGCCGTTCCATTACACAGGTGGCTGACCAGGACTATGGCCAGCGCATGGCTGCAGGCGTGCGCTCCTTTGTGGGCCTGAGCGTCACCCGCTACCTCAAGTACCAGGTGTGGGGCCTCACGCGACACTCCCTTTTGCCTGCTGCCCATGGTTTTTGGGGTGGCCATGATGTTTGGGGGGGGGGGGGACCGGCGCGGAGCAACCCGTGAGAGCCCTTGCCTTCGATGTTCTCCCGCGCTTTGCATTGATGCTGGCCCGCACCCTGGTGCCCGCCCCACGGGCGCACGCCCCCGTCTGCCCCCATCCTCACAGACCTCCCCATTTCCCCCTCCCTGTCTTCCGCCCTCCAGTCGTTCCTCAACGGCGCGCTGCCGGCCTTTCCCATCTCCAAGCTGCTCCAGTTCGCTTCCGGCCCCCTCAACTGGCTGTTCCCCTGCTACTCGTACCGCCGCCGCCTGGTCAACCGCTACCCCGCCGTCACCAAGGAGTGAGCGGCGTAGGGCCGTCGCAATTGGGCGGTTGCTCGGGCACGCGGTGGGGCTAACGAGAGCGGAGGAAGCGTGCCACTCGTTCGCGCATGCCCAGCCCCACGACAGGCTCAGCACCGCCCCGCCTGCCATCCATCCTGCATTGATCGTGCCATCCCTGCGCACACGGGGTAATGCCCAACATCCCGCTGGCCTCGATGCCATTCAAAAGGTTGCTGGGCCCCCTGTCTCACCCCTCACCCGCGCCCGGCCGCCGCGTATGGTGTGCGCCGCGCCATCGCCACCGCCCCCGCCGAGCAGCCAGGACCGCCTGGACTTCACATACTACGAGCACCCCGACCTCTCAAAGTTTGTGGACGTCGTGGCCTCGGCCCTCGAGTTTGTGCGCGACTACAAGGCCGCCAACGGCTACCAGCCCCCAGGTGCGCGTCCTGGGAGGCCATGGGGGCGCGCGAGCGCGCCTGTGCAGTTGTTTGGTGCCTGAGCGGGCCCGTGCTCGCGGGCTTGTTGGCCAGCCGCCGGGGCGGCCCACCCGCCCGCCCGCCCGCCCGCCGACCCTTGCCTACCTGCCTGTCGTCACCCCTCCCACTCAACTTGCCCATGCCGCCTTGGCCCCTCTGGCCGTCCCCCCCCCTCCCTTCCCCCCCCCCCACCCCCCCCCAAGGCCTGGCCACCTACTTTGTGGACCGCCCCGGGGGCATCCCCTCGGGCTCCAACTACTTCTCCCCCGCGGGCACCTCCTTCATGCTGGACCCCATCTCGGGCGACCCCTCCAGCCCCGACTGGTCCGCCTTTCTGGTGGCCTTCAACAAGCTCATGGTCTCCAAGGGCGCCGTCACCAGCCTCAGCCAGACCAAGTTCCTCGACCCCAGCCAGACGATGGCCATCCCCGCGGCCACCGCGCAGCCGCGCTTCACGACGAAGTTCTACAGCCAGTACGTCGCCGCCTGAGCACGCGGCGGCGGCGGCGGCGGCGGCGGCAGCGGTGCTCGAGGGTCAACCACCGCCACCTCTGACCGCGCTTCTGTTTGCAGGCTCTGCGCCTTTGTCTGGTGACGAGGTGGTCCCTATGCCATTTTTTGCGGCAAGTTTGCCCATCAGCACTTATTTAGGCCCGCCCTGCCTTCAACGCTCCATGCGAGGGCATCACCGCGAAAGCTGCCGTGCGGTGCGCCGCTGCCTGCTGCCAACGGCGCGGGCGCGGCGCCGACGGCGGGCTGCCGTGCCTGCGTCCGTGCGCACCCCCCACCCCTTCAGGATCTGTGCCGCGCCCTTTCATTGAATGAGCGCACGCACCCGCTACTCACTGCTGGCACAACTGCCATGTGCTACTTGCGCCAATTCCCCATTATTGGGCGAGTGTTTTGACGCCTTGCTTGGACACCCCCGTCAGGCCCTGGCATTTGCTCGGCTGCGGTTTGGCCCTTGCTTTGCCCATGCGTCCCAATCAAGTTTTGAGCACAGGTGGGCGCGCCCACGAGGCCCCCACCCCTTCCAGGCACGAACACCCAATTTCATTCAGGAAAGCACCCCCCCTTGTGGCCCGCCGCAGGACTGCCTGCAGGACTGGACTCGTCGTGTCGCGCAGGCACGTGTCCTCCTATGAAGCGCGCGTGCTCTGCGGCGGCCGCGGGCACAGCTTTTGCTGCCGTGCGCGCACAACCCCAAAGAGAACCACAACCCATTGTAAGCCCGCCTGAGGCCTGGTTGAGCTTGTGTCGGCACTTGCGTCACGACAGTCCGGACCCGCGCCAAGGCCGCAGGCTTGGGGCGGCTGCTCATCCTGAAGGGCTAGCGCACCGCCCACGTTGCGCCGGCAGAGTTCAAGGAATTGGGAGAACACTGCAGCGCACAGAAACACTATCGCTGCCGCCCACGTGCGCTCGCGTGCCGCCGCCGACCGCCGCGCTGCCGCTGCCGTGTTGGCCTCGCCCCCCGTCCCCCCTGCTACGCGCCACACGCAGATCCAATTGCACACAGATCCACGTTGAACGACACAGACCATTCTGCGGGGTGATCTTACTTTTCAATATTTGCCCTCGTCCCGGGGCCGTTCGCCCTCGCCAAGCGTCAAAGATCGTCCTCTTCTTGCTTGTCAGCCACGAAAGCGGCCGCGCCGCAGGGACGCCCGAAAATTGGAGGGAAACGCGCTGAAGGCCAGCACAGGCGTCGCCTGAGCGCAGGCCTGCCATATTATCGCCGTCGACATGGCTACCGACCAGGTCGGTGGCGCCCGCGGCAGGGCGGAGGACTAGGAGGGGGGCGCCGCGCGCTGGCGGCGGCCACGTCCCCGTGGCCCGGAACCCGCCCTTCATGCATGCGCATGCCAGACGCTCTGCCGCAAGCCTGGCGACGGCTGGCCCAAGTGGACAGCGGCAAGCGGCCAGCGCACGCGCTGCCTGCACCCATTGGCCGACCCCTGCGCGCGGAAACTGCACCCCTGCCTCCCCTTTGCAGAACAAGTCTGCGCTGGACATCGAGCGGGAGCAGGAGGCGCTGCTGGCAAAGAAGTACGGCGGCCTGCTCAGGCGGAAACAGCCGCTGATGCCCAAGGTGTGTGGCGGCCACAGCGGCGGTGCAGGGGAAGTGAATGTTTTGGGGGCCTGTGCCCGCTCCCAGGGCTGCACCAGGCGGCTGCATGCGCGTGCGCCTACAGGCGTGCACTGGCACGCACACATGTGTGGGCGTGGCAGCGAGACGGCAACAACGCCTTTGAGCCGGCCGCAACGCCGCGCCATGCGGCACTCGTTCCTCCACGGACTGCTCCTGCACAGCCTTCCCCCCTAACCCACACTCGCACACCCCCGTTGCCCACCAGGAGCACAAGTACTTTGACAGCGCAGACTGGGCCCTGGCCAAGGAGGGCAAGGGGGAGCAGCCCTCTGTGTCTGCCGAAGAGAGCCTGCCGCCGCGCACCAGCCCCGCGGCCCACATCGGGGCGCACCGCACCGCATCAAAGCTCGAGGGCGGCCTCGCGGCGGCGGCGGCGGCAGGCGCCGCCACTAGCAACGCGCACGCC
>VIYE01000203.1:0-10155 GCA_008037345.1 Messastrum gracile | reverse complement strand
CAAACACTGCATAAAACTACCGCTGGTGGTGCGCCGCCCCCTGCTGCTGGCCCTGGGCCTGCAGCTGCTGGTGCTGCCAGGTCTGCCACTGCTGGTTGAGGTGCTGCCACACGCGCATCGTGTGGGAGCGCATGGCCTCTTCGGCTGCGAAGGAGCGCACGCGGGTGTGTGTTGGTGGCATTGGGGGAGGCTGGGAGGAGGGTGAGCAGGGGAGGGTGACCGCGCTTGAGCAGTGTGGTAGTGCGCGCGTCACAGCAGGAGGCGTGGGTGCGGGCGCAGGCGGGCGCGTGCGCGGCGACCGTGCATTGCAGCCCGCTGCCGGTCGGTGCCCGTTGGAGCGCGCGCCAGTCCCCGGCGCAAGCGCGCTGCCCAGCCCCTCGCCGCGGTCCCCAGGGGGGGGGGGCTGCCTGGCCCCCTCCTGTCTCACTCGCAAACCCCTGCAGCGTGGCCGCGGATATGAAGATGGCGCGCGACACGCGGTCTATGCGCTTGATGGGCGTCTCGCAGCTGCTCGGTCCCAGGGCGGAGAGGGGGGAGGGAAGGGAGCAGCGGGCAGCCGCTTGGGGTTTGGGGGTTGGCGTGGGGGCGGCGGGCCTGCGTCGGCGCTTGCTCCACTGGTGCTGCCACGGCACGAACGGCGGTCACCCTCTACGCCCCGCTCCGCCTTGAGCAACCGCGCCCCAAGTCAGGCACCCGCCGCTCTGCAGCGCACGCTCACATGAAGCAGAGCGGCATGTCCGTCGCGCACGACAGGCAGAACGTGTGCATGCACGGCAGCAGGCGCCCGTACACCGCGATGGGCGCGTGGCACGCGATGCAGAAGTGCACGCGGTTGCCAGGCCGGCGCTCCACGAGGCGGCCGGGCTGCTCGGGCGCCTGCTGCTGCTGCTGCTGCTGCTGCTGCTGCTGCTGCTGCTGCTGGTGTGGCCAGGTCGCGGGTGGCTGCGCTCCCGCCGCCGCCGCCGCTGCTGCCGGCGCCTCGGGTGCCGCCGCAACGGCCGACACGAAGCCTAATCCCTGGCGCTGTTGTTGCATGTCTCAACAACGTCTCAAGTCGCACTTTGATAACGACTAGGACACAAGGGAGAACGATCTGAGGGATCAGACACGTGGGCGTCTTTCAAAGGCTGAGATGGCGCCCGGGGTGATAGAGGAGCTCGTGGTGTACCCCGTCAAGGCGAGGGGGCGCGGATTGTGGGGGGCCGCTGTGGTGTGGGCCGCGGGAGCGCCCGAGCGGCGCCATGTGCCGCGCGCCAGGCAGGGGTTTGGCGGGCGCCTGGCAGCACAGCCTGCCTGCCCAAAAAGCTCAGGAGCGAGCCAGGCTCTGCAGCAGCCTGGTCCCAGCCCTCGCCCCGCGCAATGGGCCCCGCCGAACCCCGCTCCGCCCCCGCCACGCCACCCCGCTCCGCCACCCCCCCCCCCCACTGCAGAGCTGCGCGGGCATCAGCGTCGACGCGGCGCTGTGCACCCCCACGGGCCTCGCCTACGACCGGCGCTGGATGGTGGTCGACGCCGACTCGGGCCGCTTCGTGACGCAGCGCACCCATCCCGCCATGGCCAAGGCGCGCTGCCGCGCCCGGGGGGGGGTTTGTGACTGCGGGCGCAAGGGTTGGCGACCCAAGCATGAGGGCGGTGGTCAACACGCAGTTGTGTACAGCAGAGGGATTTAGTTGGCTGTGTCGTGGTATGAACCGGCGTCGCGCTTCCACAGCAGCCGCGTCAGCAGCGCAGGCGCCTGCGCACGCAACCAGGGGCCCCAAGGCGACCAGCAAGGAAAGGGCTCTGCCCTGCCGACAGGCGCGCACGAGCAACGGGGCCACCGGGCTTTCCACCGGCATGCAAGGTGGCCCCTACCCTTCTGACTGCAACACCCAACCGCGCGCCTGCACCGCCCTTGCCCCTCAGATCCGCACCTCGCTGCCGCCCGCCGTGATCGCGGGCGAGGCGCCGCCGGAGGGCGCGGCCCTGGTGCTGTCGGCCTCCGACACGGGGGCCGAGGTGCGGGTGCCGCTGGAGCTCAAAGGCACGCCCAAGATGCGGTGAGGATTTGAGTGTGTGGGGGGGGAGCACGCCCGCGGGTTGGGGCGTGCGCTGGCTCTGGTGGCGTCGCAGTGCCTGGGCTAAGCTCTCGTGCGCACGGTGCCTCGGGGCGGGGCGGACTTTCGAGTCGAGCCGCGCTCCCTGCCCTGCCTCCGATGCTCACCGCTGCGCTCCGCCCGCGGCCAGGAGCGCCAAGGTGTGGGCCTGGAGCGGGAATGCGGCGGACGAGGGCGACGAGGCAGCCGACTTCCTGACCGTCCTCATCGGCCGCCCGGTCCGCCTCGTGCGCTACCTCGGATCGCTCGAACCGGCCGCGTCCGAGGCGGCCGCCGCGGCGCTGGTGGCGGACGCTGTGGTGGCGGGGGCGGGGCCGGCAGAGGCGGAGGGCGCGCGGGAGTCCATCCGGCGGGCGATCGACCCAGAGTACGCCCCAGACGGCGGCGAGGTCGCCTTTGCCGGTGCGCCCAGGGGTACCACGGGAAATTGGAGGGGGGAGAATCAACGGGTTGGGGCAGGGCTTTGGCTCCCTGCTGGGGGGCGGGATGCACGTTTGTGCGCTGGGCGTTTGGGTTGGCATAAGGGTCCAAGCAGTGGCGGGGCGGAGGGCGCGCGCAAGTCCATACTGCGGGGGATCGACCCAGAGTACGCGCCAAACGGCGGGGAGGTGGCCTTTGCCGGTGCGTCCGGGAGTTGGAGGGGGGGAGCAAGAGGGTGGGGGGCAGGGGGGTACGCTCAGGGTGGGGGGCACAGATGATGGGCGTGCGTGCAAACAGGGCAGGGATTGTCTTTGAGGAAGCGGACAGCTTGAGGCGGTGGCGTGGCCGCGCACACCGCTCGCCGCACTGGCAAGACCGGCCAGAGCGGGTCCTCGCGGCCCCACCTTCAATGCGCCCCGCCTCAGCGGCTCGGCCACCTCTCACGCCCCCAACCCATGCACCGCCCTCCCCACCCTCCCCCTGCACGCGGCCCCCTGCTCAGACGGCTTCCCCGTGCTGCTGGCCACCCGAGAGAGCATCGAGGACCTAAACTCGCGCCTGGACACACCAGTGCCGATCAACCGCTTCCGGTGGGGGCTTCGGGGGCGCAACTGCGCGTGAGGGCTTCCGCCCAGGCCGGCTTCGCATGTTGCCTGGGGCGGCTGGGTGGGCCGCTGCTTATGGGGTTGAGGGCGAGGGCGAAACCGCACGCGGGTGCATCCCTGCATCTACGTGCGCCTGAGCTCGTCCCAACTCGGCTGCTCTCCCCCCTTTCACGCACCCGCGCAGTCCCAACATCATTCTCAAGGGCGCGGGCCCCGCGTGGGCCGACGACGGGTTTGGGACCGTCGCGCTCGGCGGCGGCGGCGCTGGCGGGGGCGGCGGCGGCGGCGGCGGGGTGGAGGTTGACCTGGTTAAGCCCTGCAGCCGCTGCACCGTTCCGCTGGTGGACCAGGCCACGGGGGAGGTGGCGGGCAAGGAGCCGATAAAGACGATGCAGGTGGGGGGGGTGGGGGGCGTGCCGGGACGCAGGGGAGCGGCAGCGTGGTGGGGGGGGTTGCAAGGGGGAGGTGGCGGGCAAGGAGGCAATCAGGACGAAGCAGGTGGGGTGCCGGTGGGGGAATGGGGCGCGTGGGGCGAGTGGGCAGAGGGGGGCTGGGGCGCTGGGGCGGCGCGAAGGGCGCATGGGCGCAGGGTGAGTGGGCCCCCTACCCCTCTCCTGCGCAACCCTCCTCCTGCACAGCGGGCCTGCACAGCAGCATCAGCGCGCGGCCGGCAGCATGCAGCCTCCGACCCTGTTGCACACATGCCAGTATTAAAAGGGGCGTACCGGCCCTAATCCCAACGCCCCGGTGCCCCTCACCCCCGCTCCTTGCCCCCAACACACGGCCCGACGATGCCGCCGCAGGGCTTCCGCTCGGGCCGCGCCCTGGGCTGGTCCAAGTGGGGGGGCGGCACCACCTTCTTCGGCGTCAACGGCCACCCCAGGGGCTCTGCCGTCCTGCGCGTCGGCGACCCGGCGCGCGTCCTGCGGGGCGTAGATTGGGCCGCGGCCGCGTGACCCGCGCGCGGCGCTGTATCGGTGTGTGTCATTGCCCGTGTCCGCAGCCGGCCCCTTCCTTCCCTCTGCCCCCCTCAATGAGGCCCCTTTGGCCCCACCTGTTCCAGCAAAAGCGGCATGCTCGCACGCTGGCCTGGCTTTGAGCGAGGCCCGCCTGAATCGCGCCTGCGCCTGCCACTGCTCACCCGCGCTGGGCCCCCGACTGGCCGTGACACCATAGCTCCTGAGCGAGCTTGATGTAATTGTACTCCCACATTCATGCGCACGGCCCTGGACCGAGCCTAGCAGCTGGTCAACTGTAACACTCAAAGCCACCCGCTCACCCCAGGGCCACACGCGTCCACTACTGTACGCTTTGGCAACCCATGAGCTAGAAGGCCGCATTACAAGCGTGTTCACTGCATTGACAGCACTACCAGCCAGGTGTTACGAACGCGTCATGAAGCCACAGATGGCGGCTTCAGCATCCAGCTCCAAAGAGCTGAAAGGCCGGCGAGGGCCTGCAAAGCGAGTTGTGGGACGACTGCAGCCGCAGCACCCGGGCGCATGCGTGGTGGTCGAGGCACGAATCGGAAAACAAGGGCGCTGGTGTGCCGTACTGCGCTGCATGGGAGCGTGTGCAGGGTGTCTCCTGGCGGAGGTGCTGACGAGTACAAGGTGCGACTGTTTAAGTATACGAGGTAGCAGGCTGTGGTGGGGGTGGGGGCTGTCGGAGTCACGGCATGACAGATAACGCTCTTCATGGATCTGAAGGGAGGCGGTGGTTTGGAGGAGTGCGCCCGCAGACACTCCTGACATGTGCAAAATGACGGGTGGGTGCTTGGCCGCAGATGGCGGGCCAGGGCCGGACATGGGAGTCGACCTGCAAGCTCGGCTTGGCACAGTCATTGCATGCCGAGGCGGCAGGTATTCCAATCGCAGGCGCGACCCGCTGGCGAGCGTGTGTGTGGCGGTCATTTCCGGCGCACGCCAGCCGTTGAAGCTCGTGGCTTAGGACCGCTGCGCCTTGAAGCTTGCACAAGCTTCATCCTAAACAACAGCATGTGGTTTAGGAGCGCTCGTGGACGCGGAAGTAGACGCCCTCCTTGTACTGCAGGTGCAGGCCGCAGTGGATCGGCGGCAGGCCGTTGGGCGCGATGGGCGTCATCGAGGTGTCCAGCTCAAACGTGAAGCGCTGGTACAGCTGCGCCAGGATCTGGGGGGTAGTGGCAGGGGGCGAGGTGGTGGGAGGGAGGGGCAAAAGGGGGGAGAGGGGGATAGTAGAGCAGCAGGCGGAGCCGTAGGCAGAGTGGCGAGCGCGGAGGGAACATGCACCCAAGCCGCCGATACAGCCAACAAGCGGCTGGCATAAGTGCGCACGTGCGGCTCCAACCATTGAAACTACCCCGATGCGCTCGCGGCCCCAAAAGCTCACCAGCTTGACCTCCTGCGTGCCCAGCTTGTAGCCCAGGCACATTCGCGGCCCCGCGCCAAAGCCGGCCCAGGCAAAGGCGTGGCGAGCCTGGGCCTCCTCCCCCTCCTTGTCATAGAAGCGCTCGGGACGGAAGGCGTATGGGTCGGGGAACTGCTCGGGGTCGCGGTGCAGCCCAAACAGGTCCAGGTACACGTTGGTGCCCTGGCGCGGGTGGGGTGTGTGTGGGGGAGTGGCGCGGGGGGTTTGGCAGTTGAGTTGGAAGCGTGAGGACGATGCCCATGCACGGGGGTTTGGGGAGGACAAGAGCTGGTGGTTGCCAGGCACGGCACTGTTTCTCCAATTCTGCAGCTGATCTTGCAGGTAGAGGTAGCAGGCTTCCTGAATGACTGACTCCTCAGCTCACTTGCAGCTGACTTCTCCACCAGCACAGCCCGGCCCAGCGAGCCCCCCCCCTCACCTTGGGGATGAACAGCCCCGTGCTGAGGGTCACGTCCTTGAGCGCGGTGCGCGACGAGCACCACACCGGCGGCGTAAGGCGCAGCGTCTCGTGCAGCACGGCCTGGGGGCAGGGGGGGAGGAGGTGGGAGAGGGGGGGGGAGGTGGGGGCGACGAGGGGGCGAAGGCAGCGCCAATGATGCGCGCCAACGGGCCATTGTGACCCAACACTGAAGGTCGCAGGGGCACCGCTGGTGGAGCCCCGACACTGCACGGCGAGTGGTCGCTTCAGCAAGCCCCAAGGCTCGTGCTGTCTTAAACCGACCAGCCATGCCACCGCCAGCAACACAATCCACACCACCCCAGCCCCGGCGCCCGCAGGCCTCCTCCCCCCACCCCCTCTCCCCCGCTCACGTCGAGGTAGGGGAAGGCCACCAGGTCTGTGTTGGTGATGGGGTTCTTCCGCCCCCACGCGTCCACCTCGGCGATCAGCCGCGCCTCGGCCTCGGGGTGGGTCGCCAAAAAGTAAAGCGCCGAGGTGGTGGTGAACGACGTGGTGTCGTGGCCGCCCACCAGGATGGTGTTGGCCTGCGCCACGATGTGGTGCGCGTCGAGCCCCGCCTTGTCCCGCGCCTTGGCCAGCAGGTCGAGCGCGCTGCCGGCCATGGGCACAGAGTCCTTGTACAGCGCGGCCACCTCGCGCGCCGAGGGGTAGGCTGCGCGGCGGTTGGGAGGGCGCAGGGTGTGCTTTGAGCAAGAGGGCGCGTTCGGGTGTGGGTCCTTGACCGGCCGGTGATTCCGAGGCGGCAACGGCCTGCCCGGCATGCTCGTGCGCCACGCACTGGGAGCGCCCCTGCATGCCGCTGGTGTGCCCCTCCCAGCAGCCGTCACGGCCCAGCCACCTGGCGCCCCTCACGGCGGCCGCCATGGCCCATCCCTATCAACACCCACCGCCAAAGGTCTCCTCCATGCCGATCTTGTCGTTCAGCTCCATGCCCATCCGGCCCAGCGCGTTCTTCGTCAGCTGCAGCGCAGCCAGCGTCAGCTTGGACCGCGACTCCCGCAGCAGCGTCAGCTGGGGCGTGGGGAACCTCTTGAGCAGCGGCCACACCACCGGGCGCAGCGCCATTGGGATCAGGTTGGACCAGAGGGTGCCGGCCTGCGCACCCAGGGCCTCGTCGGCGGCCTCCACCAGCACGTTGTTGCGCACGTGGGCGTCCGGGTCGGAGGTCAGGGTGTCCATGTCCAGGCTGCGGCGTCAGAGGGAGGGGCAAGGGGCGCGTTGGGGAGGGGCGCATGGGTGGGCCGCGGGCTGAGGTGCTTTTGGCAAGACCTTGGGGCATGCCTGAGCGTTGCCTGTGCACGGCTTGCTTGACCGCACACACCAACTTGCATTGCAGGCGGCCCTTCAAATGGATACAGGCGCTCACCCAAACGCGGCCGCCCCGATAATGGCCAGGGTGGTCGCGCTCATGAGGGTGTGCATGTTGATGGGCTCCCCCTTCTTCGCGGCCGCCCGCAGGAGCACGTCCACCTTGTCAATGGAGGAGGTCACCACCTTGGCCGCCGCCGCGAGGCTGGGGGACCGGGGACAGAGGGGTTGGGGTTTAGGGTTCAGGGACGATGGCGAGTTGACGGGGCTTGCTTTTCTGGGGTGCCGATGATGCACAGAAGTCTCTGCAAGCCACTGTGGCGCACGCAGCGCGTCTCCGCGTTTGCTGGCAGCGCCGCGCTGCGCTGCTGCCCGCGTCTACCCTTGGGCGCACGGCAGCGCCAGCCCGTTCCTGTGGCGACCGCTCACCCGTTGGAGTGCACCAGGGGCGTGAGGGCGCTCTTGATGCTGGCCCAGTAGTGGCCCCTGCAGAGGCAGGGCCCAGGATGAGGGCGGTGCATGCTGGTTGATTGAAGCGCTGCGGGAGTTGGCAAGCCTGGGGCTGTCAAGCACCTGCAAGTGGCCGTGGCCGTCGCCATCAGGCCACTGCCGCCTCATGCTAATGGCACACTGCCCAGCAAAACCGCAATGAGCGTGCATGCGCATCCCATCACATGCTGATGGGCAGGACCAGCCACCCCGCCGGACATCGACTCCAACCACAACGCCAAACGTGCATGGTGCGCACCCAGCCGCCCCTGCGGCCGCGTCAGACGGGACCCAGCAGCCGTAACCCCGCCTCTTGCCCCTCGCCCCGGCCCCCCCTCACTTGACGAAGGTCAGGCCCGAGCCGTGGGCCTTGCTGAACGCGCGCGGCTGGGGCGGGTAAAACAGGGAGCGGTCGTGGAAGGTGTTGAAGTGCTTGATGCACACCTCCCTGATGAGCTCCGCGTCTGCACACCATCCGCACGGGGGGGGGGGGGTGGGGCACGGGGAGGGGGCCGCAAGTGTGTGTGCGGGGCGTGGGCGTTGAGATGGGCTTGGGCACGGCGGGTTTGGCGGGTGGGCGGGGGTGGGGAAGGCGTGCCTGGCCAGCGCGGCCTGGTGCAGGGGCGGCTGGCTAGGGCGCACGCAGGGCTTGTCGGCCTGTGCCAACAGGGGGAGCGGCGGCTGGCGAAAGCTTGGCCGCAGCCCTAAAACCCCGCCGCCTTGCCCTGCCCAACCCCCACCCCTGACCCCCAGCAGCGACCTTGCCGGAGCCCGCCGCAGCCCTCCACCCCGCCGCGTGCCCAGCCCACCCTCTGCCAATGCCACCTCATTGCCCCCGCAACGCACCCGCCACCACGACGATGGGGTGCTGGCCGAAGAACCACTTGAACACCTTTCCATACTGCGCCCGCCACGCCCCAAACGCGTCGTAGAGCTGCTTGTTGTGCTCCCAGGCCACCGTGTGCAGGTTGCCCAGCAGGGGCGTGGGCGCAGGCCCCGGGATGTGGCGGTAGCGGATCAGGTCGGCTGCAAAGAGGCACTGCCACGCCAGCTGCGGGGGGCAAGAAGGGCGGCGCCGCGGCCGGAAAGCGGGGCCAGGACGGCGCCAGCGCATGTTTGGTGAGTCAGCGGGCCCCGCAGCCGGCGCTGCCGTTGCAGGGCTTGGTGCGGCGGCGTGGGCAGGCAGCGCAAGAGGGGAGGGGGGGGCGACCTGCGCTTCGTGCGCTGCGCGCTGGATGCAGCGGCCCGCGATGCAGCGGCACGGCAGCGTCGCCATCTTTGCGCCCGGCGCAGGCCTCTGCAAGCGTCACCAGCGCCCCAGGTCCCATAAGAAACCTCACCACGCCGATGTAGGCTGCCGCAGCGCCCCCCACGAGCTGAAGGGGCGACACGCTGGGCAGCAGTTCGACGAGCTCCGCCAGGCCCTCCATCGCGCCTGTGGCGATGGCCGCCATGCCTAGGCGCCCTAAAACCTTGATTAATCCCTAAGCGGAGCGGCCTCGGGCCAGGGTCTGGCCAAACGGGGCAGGCCGCGCGTGTTTCTCGATTTTTAAGCAAGCGGGTGGGCAGGTAAGGACACAAAACGACCTGAAACAACAACGCAATGATTAACGAACGGGGTGGCGCGCCTCTTGGCAGGCACTGGTCGCAGATGGCTGCGTGCCCAAGAAATTCGGCGCTTGCGGCTTGCCCGGACGACTCTTTCCATTTACAATTGCTCTCATGACATCACATTGCCCTCTCCCATGCGCTCAGCGCGGCTCGCGGCCAGGCGCGATCCGGCGGCCGTGATATTCCCGCCGAGGATGCGCCCCAGACCAGGCCGTCTCGCAAGAGAGAGGCGCGCCCGGCTGAAGGCAGCTGTTACACCGTTCGGTGCCGGTGCACTCCTTGCGAGTGCTTTAGACCCGTGCCGCGCCCCTCTCGCCGCCCTCGGCGCACATGGCCACATCCGGCGACGGGGGGCGGGAGGCGGGTCGTCGGGAATGAAGTGTGGGAGGGGGCGTTTCGCCCCAGATTCGTATGGCATGCGTGCGTGTGTGTCTGTGTGTGCGTGTGTGCGCGCGTGCGTGTGTGGTGTGTGTGTGCGTGTTTGTGTGTGTGAGGGTGAGCGAGTCCCAGTGCATACCCATGCTTGAAGGCTTGCCAGCCGTGGAAAGGAAGGGGAAAACATTCTCGAGGGCAGAGGGAGGGTTGAGGGCGTGTGTGTGTGTGTGTGTGAATCCTGCCTCAAGGGCCCGAGGCACCGCCGGGCCGCGCGGTGCCTGGGCGCTTCGCTGTGCCTGCAGCTAACGCTGGGGCCCGCCCGCCGCCGCCTGCGCCGCCGCCGCCGGGGCACAGCTGGGCGGCTGGGGGGCCCCGGGGCGGG
>VIYE01000202.1:0-10171 GCA_008037345.1 Messastrum gracile | reverse complement strand
CGGCCGCGCCGCGGCCGGCCGCGCCGGCGGCGTTCAAGCCGCAGCCGCTCAGGCTGGATGCGCAGGGGCGGGAGGTGGACGAGTTTGGAAATGTCATCCAGCGGGTCGTGGCGCCGGTGGCGACGCTCAAGGCGCGCATGCGCACCTGGCCCTGCGGCGCGGCCGGGAGCAGCATGGGGGAGCTCGTGCGGCGGCCGGCGCGGGGGCAGCCGGCAACGGGGCCGACAGGCACGCGTGAGGGGCTTGCCTGCACCTGCCAGCGCACTCTGCCCATTGACCTGTTCGGAACCCGCCTCTCTCCTCGCGCAGGTCAACCAGCGGCCGCCGGACAAGCCACCGCAGCCGACGGCGGAGGAGCTGGCGGCAAAGGCGGAGGAGGAGGCGGCGGTGCGTGCAAGCGGCAGCCGTCGTTGACAGAGGCCCGCACGTGCTTGGAGCAGCTGCCCCTGCTGCAGCAGCTGGCTGCCCGCCGCTACTTGCTGCTGCTGCTGCTGCTGCCACTGCTGCCGCTGCTGCCGCCGCTTGTGCTGCTGCTGCTGCCCTGCTGCTGCCTCCACTTGTGCCTGCCCTGGCCGCCCTGGGCTCGGCCCCATTCTCGCCCTCCCAGGCCAGGCGCCCGGCCCCGGCCCTCACGTCACCACACACCTGCGCGCGCGCCTCTCGCCGCCCCCTTCCCCACCCCTCCCAGGCCGCGGCGGCAGAGTTCGTCGACCCGCGGATGGTCGCCCCCGCCGGCCCGCGCCGGCGCCGCGGCGGCCTCGACTTTGTCGACCCGGGCACCTTCCAGCGGGAGGCGGAGCTGATGCGCCTGCGCCAGCAGTACGGGGATGCGGCAGTCCGGAGGCGCGTCGCGCGGCTGCGGGGGCCCGCGGGGCCGGGGGAGGACCCGAACAAGGTCCCCATCGGCGGCGGCGGCGGCGGCGGCGCAGAGGGCGAGGGGACGGACGCAAACCTGGTGCCCATCGGCAAGCAGGTGGGGCGCTGAGGGGGTGTGTGGGGCGAGCTGGCTGGCGCTGTGCTGCGCTGCAACGCGAAAGCGGCCTTGTGAGCGATCAGGGGCCTAGCGAGGCGGGAAGAGCATCAGGGGCGTGGGGCCGCCGCCAGCGGCCGACCGCGGGGCGGCCTGCAAGCGGGGGGCACAAGCCCCCTTCACTTCGTCGCCACTCGCGTTCCATCACCTCGACCCTTGCCCTGGGACCCAACATGACGTCACAGGTGTCCGAGGAGGACGAGCTGCGGGAAAGCCTGCCCGAGGGCCGGCCGGTTCCGGATGTGGAGTGGTGGGACAAGCCCATCCTCGTGGGTGGGCGGTATGAGGGCACCGGCACCAGCGCAGGTGCGGGGCTCGCGAGTGGGCCGCGGCGCGGGCACAGGGAATGGGCTTCGGGCGCGCGAGCGGGCCCAGCCTTGCCGAGGTGCCTCTGCACGTGCTTGCGGGGAGGTGACCTGCAAGGAGGTGCCCCCGCATGCGCAGGCGGACTGAAAAATCGGTCCCTCTTCCTGCCTGGCCTTCTCCCCCTCACCCCCCCCCCGTGCCCTGCACCCGCCCCCGGCCTCCGCAGACGGGGAGGCGGACGAGGAGGCGGCGGCGGACGCGGCGGCCGGGCGGGCGCCCGGCAAAATCCGGGCGGCCAAGATCACGATCTATGTGGAGCACCCGGTGCCTATCGAGCCGCCCGCAGGTGGGCACTCGCGCAGCGAACGTGCTTGCAATGGCAGGCAGTACGGGTGCAGTCACCAGTGGCTGCGCAGCGGCCATGCGGCCGCGATGGCCAACGCCCCAAGGTCCCCTGGCCCCGCCCCCTGGAGCATGCAGCCGGCGCTCGATTGCCACGCCCCCCTCGCTCCCCAACCTCGCCCCCGTCCATGGCCCCTGACCGGCCCCCGCCTCCCCTCGCCCGCGCCCGCCCCCGCCCCGCAGAGGCGCCCCCTCCGCCGCCGCAGCCGCTGCGGCTGACCCAGCGGGAGCTGAAGAAGCTCCGCACGCAGCGGCGGCAGGCGCGCGAGAAGGAGAAGCAGGAGCTCGTCAGGTGGGCGGGCCGGGGTCGATGATGTCGTTGGCCGCTGCTGCTGCCTGTTCTGCTGGTGTGGTGGTGGTGGTGGTGGTGGTGTGGTGGTGGCTCTGCTGCTTTGGCTCTGGCGTTGCCTACTAGCGATGCCTACCCCATGCCGCGCCGACGCGCTTTGGTTGGTGCTTGCATGGGGTCCAGGCTGCAACAAGCCGAGGGCAATGGACGCTGCGATTCGCCCCCCCGCTGCCGCCGCTAGCCATGTGCCCCCCTCCAGGCCGGCCCCCATACACCTTTTCAACCCCCCCTCCCCCCACACCCCTTCCCCCCGCGGCCCCGCAGGCAGGGGCTGCTCGAGGCGCCCAAGCCCAAGGTCAAGATTTCGAACCTTATGCGGGTGCTGGGGGCGGAGTCGGCGGCCGACCCCACCGCGGTGGAGGCCGAGGTGCGGCGGCAGATGGCGGAGCGGCAGGCGGCGCACGACGACAGGCAAGCGGGCCTGGGGGGGGGGGCTGGGGGATGAGGCGGGGTTCGGGGCGGGCGCGAGGGTCGCAGGGGCTGAAGAGGCGTCGTGTTTCATCGTCTTGCAAGTGGCTCGCTCTAGCGTTCTGCCCAGCTGCTTGCTGCGCCCTGCCACCACGGGGCACGAACCCCTGGCCCAAGGCACCCGCCCTCGCCAACCACCCCCATGAAGCGGGCCCCCTCCTGACCCACCACCTTCCCGCATCGCCACTTTGCTCGCCCGTCGCGCCTCCGCCCAGGAACATCTCGCGCATGCTCACGCCCGCCGAGCGGCGCGAGAAGAAGATGCGGAAGATGTTCGACGAGACGGGCATAGAGTCGCTCACGGCGGTGTACAGGTGCGCTTTTTTGGGGTGTTGTGTGCACACGTGTGCATCCATCGGCTTGCGCAGGCATCACGCGTGGCGTTTAATCGTGTGCACATCCTGGGCGGTGGCGCCGCCTCCCCGCCCGGACCCCCCACCCACGACCCTCGGCTCACAGCCCACCGCCTTTCTTTGTGTCCCCCAGGGTGGAGGACCTGAGCAATGGGCAGCTGCGGTTCAAGGTGGACGTCAACGCAAAGGAGAACCACATGTCGGGTGAGGGCGCGGGGCGAGAGCCACGCTGGGGGAAAGGGCCTTGTTGGGGGAGGGTTGGGGGCGTGCTTGCCAGGGTGAGGGCGGGTGCCGCGCGCGGGAGAGGCGAATGGACATGCTGGGTGAGGTGGGGCTGGCAGGCGGCGTTGAATACTGTTGTTAACCCCACTTGCGCCTTGCCCTCCGCGCCGCGACTGACCGCAGGCGTCATGCTGATCGCGCCCGAGTTCTCGGTGGTGGTGGTCGAGGGCTGCGCCAAGAGCCTCAAGCGGTGAGCCCGCCCTCTCCGCGCCGTTGGCCCGTCCTGCCCACGCACTGGCTGAAGGCTTTTTTTTGCTGCAGCCTTCGGTGCAGCGGCCCTTCTGTCCAACTTGGGCGGGCCCACAACACCCGCGGCGCGCATGCCTGGCTGCTTGCGTGCCCTTCGCAGTGCCGGCCAGGCCCCAGCTCACCCTGCGCAGCATTTGCATCCAACAACCACCCGCTGCCGCAACCGCCTTTAAACCCTCCCCCCCTCGCAGCTACCACAAGCTCATGCTGCGGCGCATTGACTGGACGGTCAAGGCAGAGCCACGGGACGCGGACGGCGCAGGCGGCGGCGACGAGGAGGAGGACGACGCGGAGGAGGACGGCGGCAAGCCAAACGCGTGCCACCTGGTCTGGGAGGTGCGGGGCCGCGGCCGCTCGCCCGTGGCCTGGGGTTTTGTGAAGGGGGGGCAGTGGGGGCTGTGCCTGACACTGCCCTCCTGATTAGCTTTGCTTTTGTTTGCCCGCCCCCTCCCCTTCAGCACGTCGGTTGCCAATCCTAGCGCGTCTCCCCTCCCGCCGCCCGCCCGTGCACCCCACCCAGCGCCTTTGCCCCACTGCTCGTGTGCCCAGCCCCCTTGCCCGGCCCCCCTGTCGCCCCCCACCCACGCACCCTGCAGGGCGTCGTCAAGGAGCCGTCCTTCAAGGAGTTCACGCGGCACGAGGCGGCCTCGCAGGAAGCCGCGCGGCAGCTGCTGGCCAAGGCCGGCGTCGCCCACTACTGGGACGCGGCCGCCAACTTTGACCCCTCGGCCGCGCCGCTGCCGAGCGCGGTGCTGTAACGGCACGCCGCGGGAGCTGCCGCGTGTTGGGGTCGGGGGGCTGCAGCGAGGAGCGCAGCGTCTTGGGCAAGCGGGGGAAAGGCAACCGTTCGCACACGCTGCGTGGCGGCCGCTCAACGGCGGCAGCACGGGGGAGCTAGCAGAGACATATGGGCCAATGGCGGCCCATATGCCGGGAGAATAGCGGGAGCGGGGCAGGCAGTGCCGCAGCGGGCGGCAAGTCGCGTCGACGCAAAAGCGGCACCCGAGCTGCGGTTCCGCTCGGCCCGCCTGCAGCGCACCACCACCACGTCGCCCACAACCCCGACACAACGAATGCGTGGTCGTCCACGCCAAACCCGCTCCTGTTGTTGACCCGTGGGCCCCCAGATCGCTGAGCATTTGAAATCGCTGGCGCGGCAGCTCCCCCGTCCGGGCCTCCCGCGGCGCGCGGCCCATCAGCCAGGATGAGCCGGAGGGAGACGCTCGGCAACCTGAGCCCCAACGGGCACGGGAGGCCCAGCCTGGCGCCGGGGCGCCTGCTGCCCGGCAAAGAGGGCGGTGGCGCGGGCCGGCAGAGCATGATGAAGCCGGGACGGCCATCCGTGGCGCCGGGCGGAGTGCTGGACCGGCGGTCGAGCGCGTTTGGCAAGGGGCCCACGCTCAAGGCGGACCCGCGGCCGCTGGGGGACAAGAACTTCCTCAACTCGTGCATCCGGACGGTCATCACCTACCTCTCGACGCACGGGTACCCGTACGCGGTGTCGCCCAAGGTGCGGCCGCGCGCGCTGCGGCGCGGCCGGGGCAGCGGCTGGCGTCGCCGCCTGCTGCCGATGGCCGCTCGCTCGTACTGCTGCTGCTGCTGCTCCTGCTGCTGCTGATGATGATGCTGTGCTGATGCTATTGCTGCTGGTTCAGTGGCCATAAAATGTACAAGGCCGACAGTGCGGCTGGGGCGTCGGCCCATGCTTCACGCCCGCCGCACCACGCCAACCCCTCCTCAACCTCGCGCAGGTCCTGACGTCCCCGACGGGCAAGGACTTTGCGCAGATCGTGCAGTTCCTGTTCCAGCGGTTCGACCCCAGCATGAAGGTGTTTGGCAAGGTGGAGGACGAGGTGCCGCTGTTCTTCAAGCGCCTCAACTACCCCTTCCAGATCTCCAAGTCGGCGCTCTTCGCCGTCGGCAGCCCCCACAGCTGGCCCAGCGTGCTCGCCGCGCTGACGTGGCTGGTGGAGCTGCTCAACTACGAGGAGAAGGCCGAGGCGGCGGCGGCCGACCCCTCGGGCCCGGGGTCGCTCGACAGCGACCGGCAGCGCAGCGAGCGGGCTTTCTACGACTATGTCTCCGGCAGCTACAGGTAGGTGGGCGCGGCGGTGGGTGTGCGCTGTCTTTGGCGGTGCTGGTGTGGGGAAGGGTGCTGGCTGTGGCGGGTTTGAAAGGAGGTGCTGAGCGCGGCGTGCGCAGTGGTGGGCATTGCCAGGGCTTCGCGCAGTCCCAGCAGGAGGGGCGGTAGGCGCACGCCAGCGCACCCCTGCTCGCGCATGCGCTCACTCCCCCACTCTGCGCAGGTCCTTCCTGGCCGGCGACGACGCGCGCTGCGCCCAGGCGGACGAGGACATGCTGGGGCAGATCCGGGAGCGGGAGGGCGCGCTTGCAGCGGAGCTGGAGCGGATACAGGAGGTGCGCAGGCGGTGTAAGGCTTAGGTTGGGGTTGGGGCAGGGTTTGGTGTGGCAGCAGTGGTGGTATGAAGCCTGTAGGCTTGCTGCAATATGCTTACATGCCTGCCAAGCACATCCACACACGGCGTTCCAACTCATTCGTATGCAGCGTTGAGCAAAACCCATTCGTGCTCCACGAACTGCGCCCTTGCAGGCCTCCGAGGGGCTGCGGCGGATGCTCGAGCAGCTGCGCACGGCGCCCAGCCCGCTGGCGGCGGCGACGGCCGCGCGGGACGAGTGCGCGCGGGACAAGGCCAAGTTTGAGGCTGCGCTGGAGAACATGCGGGTGCGCATGCATGGTCAACGGGGTGGTTTGGGTTTGAGTGTGGCCTCGCGCACCCCCACCAACTGCAACAGGCCCCGGCACCGCAACAGCTGCAGCCGCCAGCACCTGCAGCCGGATCGGGAGCCTGGCAGCGACACCAGGCAGGAGTAGGAACCAGAGTTGGGAGGCTGTTGTTGTGCGGGGTGAAGCACATGCCAGGCTCACATCGCTGTGCCACACTTGCTTCCACAGGCGGCCAAGGCCACGTGCGCGCGCAAGGTGGAGGAGCGCAAGGCGGAGCTGGCGTCCCGCAAGCAGCAGCTGGCCGACGTGCTGCAGGTGGGCAGGGGCAACCGGGTGACTGCTGCTGCAGCAATGGCGGGGGCGGAGGCGGCCTCGGCGACATGTGTCGGCGGTTGCGTGGCGGGATGTCATGCTGGTACCTAGAATTTCTGAAGCTTTGCCCTGCAACGCATGCACCCTCTGTTGCCCCTTCACCACCGCACAGGACAACGACCAGCTGCGCGGGCAGATTGCCAACCAGGCGCTGTCGCGTGCCGACGTCAACCGGTGCGGCTCGGGGCTGCTGCCTTTCGGGAAAGGATGCATGCAAACTGCTCAGAGCTTTTGCGATTCACGTGTGTGTGCGGGCTGATGCGCCGCCCCCCTGTCTCTTGCTGCCGCCACTCACCCCCTTTCCGTGGCTTCGGCCCCCACGCCCGGCTCCCTCGCGACACCCTCGTTCGCCAGGCTGCTGGCGGAGCGCGGCAAGCTCAAGGGCGTGCTGGACAGCGTGGTCGAGGCGCGCGAGGGGCTGGAGAAGCGGGCCTACGAGCAGGAAGTCCAGGTGCGCCCATGGGGTTGGGGGCGCCCGGGCTGGATGTCGTTGCTTGTGTGGTTGCGCACCAAGCACTGCAGCCGCCGCGCCATATGCGTGTTGCAGCCGCTTGTCGTAACGACGACGGCATGTACAGCGCACGGGGCCCGATTGCTAAGGCCGCCGGTGAGAGATGGCATCTCTCACCACCACCACCGCCACGACCTTGTACGCCCCCATGGGCAGGTGGAGAACTCGCTCAAGGCGCTGGAGGAGAGCGTGCGGCAGTACAACCTGGCGGCCCACAGGCGAGCCACTAATAGCCGGTCACACCTGCAGAAGCTGCCCTAAACCTTTGTCGCTTGGCCCTTCCGCCCTGCCGGCCTTGCCGCGCCTGCACAGCAACCAGTCACTGCGTCTTTGTTTGCGATCGGGCCTGCTTGGCTGCGACCTCGCCCCGCTGCCGGCGCAACCCGCAGGCTGGCGCTCATCCCGGCCAGCGCCAAGCGCGCGGCGGGGACCAACTTTGAGCTGGCGGTGGCACGGGGCGAGGACACGCCCCAGGGGCTGGTCAGCGCGGACATCAAGGCGAGTTTGGGGGGTGGGGTGTGCGGCGTTGCCGGCCGGAAGTGGGCAATGTTGGGGGCCATGCGGGCGTAAGGGCGGCACACCGGCTGCGCCCGAGCGCTGTGGCAGGGCGCAGTTCATATGACTGGCTACGCCGGTTTGGCGGGCAGGCTAGAGGCATGCACAAAAGCTTAACTGCTTCTGCCCAACCTGTGCCGCGCACCTCCTCAGGGTTCAATCAAGCCGGGGCTGGTGGCGCTGCGGGAGCGGTACCGCGGGCGCGCCCGCGACCTGGCAGAGGTGCGCATGGGGCGGGGATGAGCATGGTGGCGACATTTGGGCGCAAAACCTATCGTCCCGTGGCTCACTTTGAACGGTGCCCAAGCGGTTGCCCAAATCCCGTGGGAAGGGCCAGGGTGCGACACTGCTTGCCGGTCTTGCCGAACTAACTGGGCGCTCCCCAACACCCTCCCCTGGCGGTGCCTCAGCGTGCCGCACCCTTTGGCGCCCCTTCCCCCCCCTCCCGCTCCCCGTCCCCATCAGGACGGCCTGGGGCTGGCGGAACAGCTGGACGCGGCCCGGGAGGCCGTGAGGGAGCGCGCGGAGGACGTGGCCAACGCGCAGCTGCAGGTGGGTGCAGGGTCGCAAGGAGCACCGCCCGGGTGCGTGCATGCACGTGAAGCAGGCACGCAGCGGGCATGCATCAGGCAGCGTCACCGCAAGCACTTGCATGTACCCTGCGTGCATAACCCCTGCTGCATGGGTTCACCCCTGCCAAAAACACCCGTTCCCAACCTGCCCGTAGGTCCAGCGGCTGGACAATGCGCACCGCGCGCTGCGCGACGAGATCGACGGTGACATGCGCGCGACCGGGGAGCAGGCGGACAAGATTAAGGTGCGAGAGCAGACATGAGTGATGGCCTGGAGCAAGGATCGTGGCGGATGTGGACCCCTCTCCTGCCATCCCCGGAAAGCGCGCCAGCTGCACCCGCGCATGGGCACACACGCCGGTCACTGCGCAAACGCCCAACCGCCGCGCAGGACGAGGTGGCGTCGCTGCGCAACGCGGCCGCGGCGGGGCTGTCCGAGGCGGAGGAGCGCATGCGCGCGGCAGTGGCGGACTACGAGGCTCTGCAGCGGTGCGAGGGGTTGGGGGGAGTGTATGCGCGTCGGGGGAGGCAGGGCGGCAGGCAGAGGGTGTCCCACTCTCTGCACCCCGGCCCTGCGCGGCGGGCTGCCGCGTGGTCCTCATCTGACGCTCACCCCCTCTCACTGCGTCCTCCCTGTGCTCGCCCCACCCACACCTGATTTGTTTTCGATGCTCACAGGCGCTGCCAGGGCGAGCTCGAGTCTCTGCGGCGCGCCACGCACCAGGCGCTGGACTCAATGATGACTCACCGCCTCGACATCCGCCACGCGCTTGAGGAGGTGGGGCGTGGCTGCTGCAAGGGGGATGGGTGGGGGCCGAGGGCCAGCCGAGTGCGGGAGGGGGGCCCGCGCTGGTGAAGCGTACACAGCAAAGCTTGTGCTGGCGGCATGGTTGGCGCGGGGAACCCCCCCCCTGGCCCCATACTTTCCTTGGCTTTGCTACACATGTTGCGGCAGCCAGCAACTCGCGTTTCACCCTCCCCACCCCTCGCACCCATTCGCGATTCACCCCTCCCTACCCCTCGCAACCATTCTCTAGTTCACCCCTCCCCACCCCATGCCACCGTTCCGCCGCCTCCACCCCAGGCGCGCAACATCGCGGCAGAGGCGGCACGCGCCGTCGCGTCCACACCGCTGCCCGAGCCCGCGGCGGCCGACGCGTGAGCGCGCACTCGCGCGCACGCGCGGCCAAGCGCCCGCGGGGGCCTGCCTGCCCCGCCGCGCGACCCCCTGACCTGACCATCCTTACGTTCCCTTGACACGCGCGCTGCGAGCGCCACACTTGCGTGACCTCCCCCTCCACTCCAGTTGCTCTGACCCCGCGGGCGTACTCCCCTGGGCAGCCCCACCCCTCCCCTGCTGTCTTCGCGTAGGGGCGCCCTTGCCCCACCCCCACACCTGCGCCCCAAGCCATGCGGTCGCGCGCGCACGCACGGCGGCTCTGCCCTGCGGCGGCTGTATTTTGTGCACGGGCGGCCCTCCGCCCCTTGCCGTTTCCGGGCCGAAAGTAACGACGGTGGGGATGATGGGGGCTCCAGGGAGAGTGGGGTTTGCTGACGACAGCTCAAGTTGAACGGCGGCGGCCGACATTGCGAGGCGGCGAGCGCTGCTGCCAAGCGCACGATCCACATGCTTGTGCACACAGCTTTCGAATGCACGACGTGAACCCCCATTGTGCTTCGGTACCACAGGCAGCGCACCCTTCCGAGTGCGACGACGACCCGTGCATGCTCAAGCCCGATCAATCAAACGGTGCTTGCTGCTCCAATTCAAGCAGAGTAGGTCCAACACGCGATCTGCAGCGGGCTGGAATCCAACGAGCAGCAGATCCAAACGGTTTTGCATTCAAGTGGGGGGCCGAGGGACATGAAGCACTCATAGGCGTCAGGCCGTCTGCAGGAGGACGGCTCGGGAGCTGGGCCGGCGGCGTGGCAGACGCCGCGTGCAGCAGCAGCTGGCGCTTCGCGCGGCGGCGCTG
>VIYE01000201.1:0-10181 GCA_008037345.1 Messastrum gracile | reverse complement strand
CGTTGCCCGCAGGCAAAGTCTGACTGAGACTGTACACAGGGCGGCCGTGCCGACGCGGGGCAACACGGCCACGGGAGGCCCGCAGCGGCGGAGGCCGCCACAGCACTCGCGGCTCTGGCCGGGGAGCGCGGCGGCTGCTCACTGCTGCGCGGCCGGGATCTGCTGGTAGCCCTGGGCGGCCCGCTTTGGCGGCAGCTTCCTGCGCGGTTGGGGGGCGCGATGGGCGGTGGCGGCAGGGGGGGCTTAGCGGAGCGCTGAGCGTGCACACATGCACGGCGGCTGAGGAAGCGGCGAGCCGTGCACACAGAGCGTACTGCATGACTCCACCGCAACCCGGGGTTTGCAGTTGGCCCATCAACTGCGGTTGGGGTTGGGGCGCGCCTGAGGATGAAGAGCACCCAGGCGGAAGGGATGATCTCGGCGAGGCCTTTGAAAGGGGGGTGGTAGGGGGGCCGGTCACGGAAAGGGGGGAGAGGGTGTCAGGACAGGCACCGCCCTTCAGCGAGGTCGGCGGGGATTGTGCAGGCGGCCTGGCTTGCCCCTGCTTGCCCCTGGGCGCACATCAAGCAACCAACCCACGACGAAGACCCGAGCGCGCAATCGAGCGAGCGAGCATGCAGAGCGTGCGGGCGGGCCGACGCGTGGGCGACGCGCACCGTAGTAGAGCAGGTTGAGCAGGGGGTGGGTGGCCACGTCCAGGTCCAGATCCTCCTCGTCCACAGCAGACAGGGCCACAAGGACGGCCCTTTGGGGGGGAGACGGGGAAAGCAAGGTAGGTGACGGGGAGGGGGTCAGCAACCAGCACGTGGGTTGGGAGGGGCAGCAGGGACGGAGCGGGCCCCGATCGGCACGCCCCTCCCCAAAAAAAACACGAGCCCAAATTCGTGCCGAGGCGGAGCAGGGCTGCCGCCAGGCTGGCCCGTCAGGGGTTGGGGCTCCCGCTCCCTGTGCCCAGGCATCAGGCCCGCGAACGCTGCGCCCACCTGATGGTGAAGCACGCGGCGCAGATGGTGGTGACCATCCCCACCTCCCGCAGCTTCTTCTTTCGGCCCCGGGACTCGATGGGGAACCTTAGGGGGGCGGCAGGACGAGCGTGACGAGAGGGGAGCACGCGTAGCACGGGCGTGAGTGGGGGTGCAAAAGAGCCTGGGGAGGAGCGAAAGCGTGGGTGCCGGGTGCCCTGCCTCGCCAGTGCAGCAGCATGGGGGCCCCGGCCCCCAACCCCACGCGGCACATCCCCCCGGCACCCACTCGACCACATCCCCACACACCCTCGCACGCGCCTCACCGCTGCAGCATAAGGAACAGGCGGCCGCCGTAAAGCAGGAACCCCACCGCCGCGGCCAGCGACACGGCCGCCAGGAACCCGGCCGACAGCAGCAGCGACACGCGCGCCTGCGCGTCGCCCGCCGCCGTCGTCTCGTACGCCCACAGGCCAGCCTGGCGCGTTTTTTGTTCGGTTTGGGGCAGTGCGGGCGAGCGTGAGCGGGTGGGCCGGCCGGCGCAACTCGTCGCGCGCTCGGCAGGGGCAGGGGCCGTCCCCTGCCCTCGCGCGCCTCCCAGGGCCCCACGCCGCGGCCACTGCAACATGCACCCACCCCACCACCCCCGGGCGCGCCTGCACTGCGTAGACGGCGGCGTTGGTCGCGATGAAGATGGGCCGCAGCGAGCCCGTCGGCATGCTGCGCGCCTGGTGGTAGATCTCGGCCCTTTGGGGGGGGGGTGAAAGGGGTGAGGAGGAAAGAGGAGGATAGAGGTGAACAGAGGTGGGCGATTAAAGGTGGGTAAAGGGATGAAGGGAAGGCGATGCGGCAGTGGGCGAGCAAGCGGGCCGTTGGGGCAGGCCATCAGGCTGGCTGGCGCGGGCGAGGCAGAGCGCGCGGGGCGCGGGCGCATGCTGTGCACACGGGCGCACCAGAAGAGGACGAGTAGGGTGTACGTGGTGAAGAAGAGGAGGCCTGCTCGGGGAGGGGGCAACAGCGGTGGGCGGCGGGTCAAGGGTGCGACTCAAACGAAAGGAGCGGCCGCCTCTGCAGCGCAGGCCGTGCCGCCCTGCCCTGGAATCGATCGCAACGGGCCCCATGCCCTCCCCCCATACACACCCTCACACAAACCCCCTGGCGCTCACCCGGCAGGTCGTACAGCACCAGCCGCAGCACGCTGGGGTGCAGCGCGTCCATCTGGGGGCGGAACAGGAAGCTGGCGCACCGCAGGCTGGACACGAGCGCGTTGAGGAGGTGGAACACCTGGGGCCGGCGAGGCGGGTGAAGGGGAAGGGGAGGGGGGGAGGGCGTTGGCTGGGGTTGGGCGGCGCTGCCAGGAGGCTCGAGGGACGCGGCTTCGGGGGCAAGGGCCAGGGGGGCCGGACCTTGGGCGCGGCTGCCGTGAAAGCAGCGCCGGGGCCTCTCGTATGTGGCGCGTGCCAGGCACGGCTGCCCTATTCCCCGCAAAACGCACTGCAAGCGAGCCCGCACCAGCCCCGCCAAAAGCCCCACCTTTTGCGTGGTCCACCCGAACTCGGGCACCCTCGTGTGTATCCGAACGAGCTGGATCTGCGCAGGCGCAGGGGGTTGGGAGCACGCGCGGTGGGGCGAAGGGTTTCAAAAAGGGGCCAAGGGGTTGAGGGCGGAAGCTTCCACGCGTCGCGCCGACCGCAGTCAAGCCCTTACCCTTCCTCCCCCCGCCCCCTCGCGCTGCTTCTTCCTCTGCTGCGGGCGCTGCTCAGCTGCATTGGTGTTTAAGTTGGAGCTGCGGGCGTCGCCTCAGCCGCCGTGTGCAGCCGCCGCCGGCTGGCACCACCAGGCCTCCTGGCAAGGCGGCCGCCCAGGCCCCGGGCGCCACTGGCAGGCGCACCGCGAGGCACACTCGACACAGCCCACAGCGCTGCCGCCACGGCCGAGGCCGCGCAAACCAACCACCAGGGGCCGCGGCGCGCCCTCCCCCTGCCCCTCCCACTCCCCTCGCCCTCCCCCTCCCCGTCCCAGCTCACCAGCGCGATGAGCGCGATGAGCGCGTACGCGCAGCCGAGGCCATAGTTGGTGTACGTTTGCAGCGTCGCATTGTTCTCGAGCGCGATCCACCTGGGGGTTGCGAGGGGTCAAGGGGCGGATGCGGCGCAGCAATGAGGGCCCAGCGCGGAGCGGGGCGGCCAAGGCTGGGGCAACGGGGTGCAGCTGCACGCAGGCGCCCCCCCCCCCCCTGCACGCACCGAGCGACCCCTGCGACCCCATCATCCGTGCGTTCCCCGCGCCGCCGGGCTCGCGCCTCCCCGCGCAGGCAGGGGGCTGCACGCCCAGTTCCTGTGCGCTGGCCCGTGCACATGCCGCTCCACGCAACACCGTCAGCCGCGCGGCGCCGCGGCCCCGGCGACGACCGTGCCGGGCCCTGCCGTGGCCTGGCCCCCTTGCAGCTCTCACCAGTCAGGAAACCCGCTGATCAGGCCCTCCTTGAGGCCGGCGAACGCCGCGAAGGGCCTCATCCTGGATGCCTGTCCCGATCTGTCGCACGCCCCACAGGCGCAGCTGCTTTTCCGGGCCCGCAGGCCCCCAGTCGCTGCGACGCCGATGCCGGGGTGCTGAACGGGCGTGCGCCGAGAGCGGCGAGTCCGCCCCCGTGGAGCCCTGGATGGGGCAGCGTGATAATATGGTATAATGGAGGAAATCGCCGTGACGAATGAACACTGTGGCGTGGAGAGCGCTGCGTGTGTTGCGGCGTTGAGCGCTCGCGATGCAGCGGCACCCCGCACCCGGGCGGCGTCGCCGGCAGCACGCCCTGTTTTGCGCCTTTCCTTCCGTTGCCCGCAGCTGTGCAATGGCAGCGCCAGGATGACAGTGCTCGTGCGTTCCGCAGGCGCGCGCGTGTGCATGCGAGTGTGCGTGTGTGCGTGCATGGCTGTTGCCAGTGCTCGGCAGTTCCCACCTTTTCCTCGCATGGCCCCCTTGTGAGCGCCAATGACCACACACATTCAAAAATGCGATTACAAGTGTTGTGCCAGGCCGGTGGGGTGCAGGGCCGCTAATAATAATGAAATGGGACCGCCGGAGCGGGTTTGGCAGGCCAGGCATGCGGGCGCGAAAAGCATAATGTGCAGTTGCCAGCCGCCCTCTCGCTCGCTCGGCACATGTGCGAGCGCAACAGCCCACCCCCCAGGAATGCCCAGCAAGCCAAGCCACCCAGGTATTCAATACAGCTTCTGCAGATTGCAAAAACCGCCGCAGTGCCGTTGATGGTGGGGCGTGCGTGGGCGCAAGATGCTGCGCCACCCCAAGGGCAATGGAGCGCGGCACGGGCTCGCACGAGGCGGGGACGGCGCCGTGTGTCGGTGTCGCGTTTACTTGGGCAGGAGGACGGTGTCGATGACGTGGACGACCGACTGCGGGGCGGGGTCGGGAGGGGGGAGCCAGGAGGGACGGCTGGTCAGGCGAGCGGCGGTGGAGGGGCAGCGGCTGCGCAGGTGTGTGAGCGAGCGTGCCAGGCGGGCCGGCCAGCTGGAGCCAGTCGCGGAGGCCGTGTGCCACACACAGCACGACCAAGCCAGGGCCCTTGGAATCAGGGGCGGCTAAGGCAGGGGCGGGCGCGCACCTTGCCGGCGGGCACGTCGGCGGCGATGACGGTGGCCGAGTTGGTGGCGCCCTTGACCATGACGGTGCCCGACCTGGCGGGTGAAGGGATCGCGGGGGGGAAGGGCATACGAGGCGTGGCCGGCTTGCTGCAGGTCGGCCGATGGCGAGGCAAGAGGCAGGGGGGCTGCGACATGGCGGGTCTCACACCTCGTCGGGCCGGGCAGGCAAGACAGGCAGTCACGAGCCTTCCCATGCGCGTCACACAGCACAGTTTGCAAAGATACTCAGTAGTAGTAGTGGCCATCCCTGGTTGATTCCCCTTCCCCTGGCCCAGCCCTTGCTCACTTGGCGACCTCCACGGTCAGGCTCTGGCCCTTAAGCAGGGTGGGCAGCATCTCGCCGCTCTTCAAGGTGGCGGCCTTGGCGACGGCGCTGGGGACGACGTGGTAGCTCAGCACCTGCGATCAAAAGGGGCGCCGTGGATTGGAGGGATGTGAGGGGAGGTAGCGGGTTTTATGCAGGGAGTGGGTTTGAACGCAGGAAAGGCCCCCAGTCCAAGGCGTGGGCGCCAAACAAACCGGCACCAGCACAGTCGACACAGCGACGGGCCCGGGGCCGCCCGCACCTTGATCAGCAGGGGCTTGTCGGCCAGTAGCTTCTCGGGGGTGGTCTTCATGGCCTTGATCAGCTTGTCAAAGGCTGTAACGGGGGCGGAGGGGGCGTTTGATCCGGGGTTGGGAGGGGCGGCGTTTGAGCAGATGGGTGGAAATCGGACGGGCGGGGAGGGGCAGGCAACTGAAACGGCAGAGCATGCAATGATATGTGAAAGCTTGGCTTGACCACCCAATCGATGGTCCGTCCCACGGCAGCAGGCCCCCCGCCCTCAGGCTTCAGACACTCACCGGCGTTGTTGGGGGCGAAGATGGTGTAGGCCAGGCTGGGGTTGTCCAGGGCCTCGGCCAGGCCGGCCGCCTTGACGGCCGCCAGCAGGGTGCTGAAGCTCGCGGCGGGCGCGCCGGCCAGGGAGCTGGTGAGGGTGGCGGGCTTGCCGCCCATGGCCATGTGCGCGCCGGCCTTGGCCATCGGGGCGGAGGTGGACATGCCCATAGCCATCGGAGCGGGCTTGGCCATGGGGGCGGAGCCCATAGCCATGGGGGCGGAGCCCATAGCCATGTGGGCGGGCTTGGCCACAGGGGCAGAGCCCATAGCCATAGGGGCGGAGCTCATAGCCATGGGTGCGGGGCTGCCCATAGCCATGGGGGCGGGGCTGCCCATAGCCATCGGAGCGGGCTTGGCCATAGGCGCGGGGCTGCCCTTAGCCATGGGGGCGGAGCTGCCCATAGCCAGGTCACCTGTGCAAACAGGGGGCCAGTTCCAAAGAGGAGTCAGGGCCAATGATGCGGGCGCGAACAAAGAGCGCTTGCCTTGTGGGGGCCACACGCAAGTGCGCGTGTGGTGGACCGCGTCGCTCAGTCCGCCCTCGCGCCCTCGACCCGCAACACCCCACAGTGGCTGCCGCACCCAGCGTCCCCGCGGCACACGCTCAAGGCCAGCCGCAGGTGCGGGTACTGCGGGCTCACCGCTCATGGGGGCATCCTTCAGGCCGCGGGCGTCCGCCGCGAGCAGGCCTGCAGCGCGTGTGGGGGCGGGGGAAGCGGGCAGGTGGGTCCAGCTGCCCGGCGGCGGGCGCAGGTACGAGCGCGCCAGTCATGTGTCTGGCCCCCGTGCGCGGTGCAACCAGACCCAGCAACCTGGCATCGTTGCATGCACATGACATGTTGCTGCAAGGGCTGCACACAACACAGGCGGCGGCGGCCGCGGCGGTCCGTCGCTGCGAATCGCACCCGTGGCCAGGAGGAGCAGCACGGCGGCGCGGGAGAACGCCATCTTGCCGGTGGGATGGCCGTGGCTTGAAGGTTTGTGATACGGCTGTGTAAGGGTTTGGCCAGGCACCAGGAAAGCAGCGTGTTTCAGGGGCGAACCCGGCCGGGGATCACCCGGCGACGGCCGGTGTTTGGGCGCGGCCTCCCCACCACAGGCTCGTGGGAGGGTCGGGAAGCTGGCCTCACAGCCAGTCCTGGAGCATATGCCACGTGGCCTGAGGGGCCTGAAGGGCGAGGCTGCGCTTCGGCGCGGCAGGCCACACCTGGCCGCGTGGCGGCTCCAGTCAAGGCGGCGGACGTGAGGCGACAGAGCCGTGTCACCCCCACCAACTGGTGGCTGGGTGTGGCTGTGGAGGCTTGCTCATACCCGTCTTTCCCTTTGTCTCGACCCCTAGGGCGCTGGATATGCTGAAAGGCGGCTCCTGCTGGTGCGGCCCCTGCTTCCTGCTGCGACACGGGTAGGGGCCCATTACAGAGCCGAGCCGCGCCGGGCCAGGTGGACCTTTCAAATGCGTGCCCGTGGCCGTTCCCCCGGCAGGAACCCCCTCGGGAATGCCCAGGAAGGGGAGCCGCCGGGCGTGAATACAGGATGCCGTGCCAAAACGCACCGCAATACGGGTGCTGGATGGCGGGGCGTGGCCGCACAATGCTGCGCGCCACCCCAAGGGCATGCTCAGGAGTGGCCCAGCGGGCGCCGGGCAAAGCACGCCGCGCGAGGCAGCGTGCGTGGAGCGTCCCCGCGTGTGGGCCTTGAGTTTACTTGGGCACCAGGACGGTGTCGATGACGTGGACGACCGACTGTGGTGTGGGAGGGTGAGCAGATGGGGTTCAGGACAAGTGATCAGGCGTGTCAGGCTCACAGTGGGGGCGGGCTGGGCAGGGTGGGCAGCAGGCATGCGCGCCAAGGGGAGCCCCAAAGACCACGGGCACACGCCAGGCTGGGCCCAACTGCCAAGGCCAGGGCCTCGACAGGCTTTGGCCAGCGCCACGCGCAGAAGGAGGCGCAGGCGGCGCCGGCCCGCCTTAGCAGGCCATGCGCAGGTGCGTACGACAGTCGGGCGGACGCGGGCGGGCGGGCGGCCGGGCGGGCGGGCGCGCACCTTGCCAGCGGGCACGTCGGCGGCGACGACGGTGGCCGAGTTGGTGGCGCCCTTGACGGTGACAGTGCCGGACCTGGCGGGTGAAGGCATCGCAGGGGGTCAGGGCATAGGGCATGAAGGCAGGACCGTGAGAGGCTGTTGGGCCCAAGGCCATCGCAGGCCGTGCGGGCTGGACGCCTGCCGCGAGCAATCCATTGTTGGACGATGCACCCGCCAAAGCCCTGCCCGCAACCAGGTGCGCCGCGAAGCGCACGGCACGGGCAGCCCAATCCTCCGCGCCACCCGGCCCACCCAGCCCATCCCGGGCCCCGCCCTTGCCCCGCCGGCACCCCAGGACTCACTTGGCGACCTCCACCTCGAGGTCCTGGCCCTTGAGCAGGGTGGGCAGCTTCTCGCCGCTCTTCAGGGTGGCGGCCTTGGCGACGGCGCTGGGGACGACGTGGTAGCTCAGCACCTGCCCGAGGCAGGGGTGCGCATGGATTGGAGGGATGTGTGGAGGGATGTATGGGGAGGTTGAGGGTTACAGCCAGGGTCCATTCTATCGGCGGCCTCGTGACAAGGCAGCAGAAAGGCTCTGGGGATCAAGCATGGGCGCCACCAGTCGGCACTGTGGCCGAGCAAGCAGCAAAACAACGTGGCGTGCGCACCTTGACCAGCAGGGGCTTGTCGGCCAGCAGCTTCTCGGGGGTGGTCTTGAGCGCCTTGATCAGCTTGTCAAAGGCTGGGGGTGGGGGCAATCGAACGGCATTTGAGCGGATGGGGTGGTTATGGGCAGGTTTGAGCGGGTGGGGTAGGGGCGCAGCGCAGCTGTCAGACGCGCGAGGCGCGCCAGTGCTGCGTTCAGCAATGGCTAGACAACTGGTTGAGTGGCCCATCCCATGCCAACAGGCCACAGCCCCAGCCCCCCAACGCCCCGACCCCCACCCCTGGCTTGAGACACTCACCGGCGTTGTTGGGGGCGAAGATGGTGTAGGCCAGGCTGGGGTTGTCCAGGGCCTCGGCCAGGCCCGCGGCCTTGACGGCCGCCAGCAGGGTGCTGAAGCTGGCGGCGGGCGCGCCGGCCAGGGAGGCGGCCAGGGTCGCGGGCTTGGCGGCCTTGGCAGTGGGAGCGGCGGCGCCCTTGACAGCTGCGCAGCGAGTAGGGGGCCAGCGGTTCCACGGGAGTGTCGAGGCTGTGTTGCCGCTTGTGCGGACGTGATTGCGTGGTGGGCGCGGCGCGCAACCAACACACAAGTGTGGTGTTCGACGCCACTGAGTCCATGCGCACGCCCCAGCCAAGGCGTCAGTCGCACCCAGCCGCGCCCGCCGCACCCAGCCCGCGCCACGGCCCAAGCACTGCAGACTCACCCTCAGGGGTGCCCTTCAGGCCGCGGGCGTCCGCCGCAAGCAGGCCTGCCGCGTGTGTGGGGTAATGGGGGGGCAGGCAACGGTTGATGAAGGTGCATGACAGCATGCGCAGGTGCGAGCGCGCCGCGCGCACGGTGGGTATCCGCGGCTCGGCGCAACAAGGCCCAGCACCGCGGCATCCTTGCATGCTCATGATTGGAAGGGCCGTTCAAATACAGGGTAGTGGGGAGCCGCGCTGATTGGCGCCGCGCAGTGGCGACGCGGCGCACCCATGGCCAGGATGAGCAGCACGGCGGTGCGGGTGGGCGCCATTTTACCGGGAGGATGGGCGCGATCTGGATGTTTGCAATGGGGCTGTGTCAATATTTAACCAGGCACCGGGACAGACCGCGTTTAAGAAAACGGCCGGGGATCACCAGGCGCCGGCCGGTGTTTGGGCGGGGCAGCCTCCCCACCACAGGCTCGTGGGAGGGTCAGAAGCTGGCCTCACGGCCTGCTCAACGCATATGAGCTAAAAGGCCGCAGGCCCGAGCGTTGCGGCGCCGCTGGCTGCTGGCCGCGCACAAGAGCGCGCCTGGTTTGACCCACTGCGATGGCCCAACTGCGATGGCCCAACTCCTTCGGATGGCGTCGCCTGCGGTGCCGCCTGCGCCACAGACCGCGCTGCGCAGAGTCGATGGGGGTTGGCCATGGGCGGGGCCCCCACCCAAACAGCGATGGGCATGCGCGCTGCGGAGTGCGCTGGCTCGGCTCGCCCCAGCCCCCTCGCCGGCCCCACCACCTGTTGCGCCGGCCGGATGCCGGCCGCGGCCCGCTGCACCTTCGTCGCCTTGCAAGGCACGGCGCGGCGCGCAACGCCCCGGCCTGCCCAGCGGTCTGCGGTCCGTTTGCACCACCTGCCCCGGCTTTCCGGCCCCTCGGGCCTTCAGGCAAAACGGTCTTCAGGAAACCCGCGCTCTAACATCCAAGGGTCTCGGTTCGGGAAGGGGGGGCCGTTGCAAACTCGGGTGGTGCTCACGCGGGCGGCGTTCTGGGCGCTCAGCCGTGGACGGGGTAGCGCCAGCCCGGCGCGCCGTACGGCAGCGCAGGAGCCAAGCCCCTAGGGTCTTTGTAAACAAGGGAGGAAGGGAGCGGCACGGCAAGACTGGCGCAAGCGGGCAGCGCAGGCCTGCCGCACACCAACGGCCCCACGGGGGAAGGCAGCCAAACCGGGCACCTACTGCCCCTTGCCCTGCCCCGCCTCCTCCGCCGCGCCCCCGCCGCCGCCCGCTGCCGCCGCCATCGCCGCC
>VIYE01000200.1:0-12796 GCA_008037345.1 Messastrum gracile | reverse complement strand
TCTCAGACGTGCCCCCTGTCCCTGCCGCCCCCGCCCGTCACACCGCCAAGTAACTAGCTGTGCCAGGGCGCCACAGCAGGGGGCGCCGTTTCACGCCTTGGCCACGTCGCCGACGGGCACCGCGCCCACGGGCAGCGCCGACAGCTCGGGCGCGTAGGCGCCCTTTGCGGCGCGCGCCTTGGCGCGGCGGTAGCGGATGAGGGGCAGCAGGTGGTGGCTGAGGGCCTCGAGGCCGTACTGGTCCTTGATGTACTCGCCCGCCTCGCTGTCCGCGGCCTGTTGGAGGGAGGGGGCGGAGGGTGCGGGGGGTTGGGGGTCTGAGATCAAGGCCGCGGCACGGCACGCCGGCCTTCCTGGCCCAGGCCCCAGAGTGCTTTGGCATCCACGCAGCACCTCGGCTCCCGCCCCACTCATGGCGCCCCAGCCTTGCTCTTGGAATCAAGGCCCCCCCCAAAAAACATGCCCCCCACCCAAATTCCCCACCTGGAAGGCCTCGTGGTGCAGGGTGTCCAGGCCGTGGGTGACCTCCCAGTCGATCTTCTTGTAGAGGATGGGGTCCATGTGGGCGTACTGGGCCTGGGGCAGGTCAAACTCGAGGTGTTGCTGCGATGGGGGGGGGGGAGGGGAGAGGGATGTGTGCGTGGGTGGTTGGGTGGGAAGGTTGCAGGCCCCATCACCCATGCTCGAGCAACGAGCACCTCCCTGCCAAGGCCCCTCACCGCGATGTGGCGGGCCTGCTTGGCCAGGGTGAGCGCCCAGGCCTCCTCCTCCTCGGCCTCGTCCAGCTGGCGCTCCGCCGCGTCCAGCTCGGCCGACTCGATGGCAAAGCGCTCCTGTGGGGGGGGGGGGGGTGACGTCATGGGATGCGAGCGCGCGATGGTCAGGCCGTTTGGTGTTTACCTTGCGGGTTTTTGCGCTGGGGGTGTTGGAGCGATGCGCGGGCCCCTTTGTCCAACCTTGGCCAGCCAAGCCCTCCCACCCAACACATCGTGCCTGCCACAAATCCCTTCCACCCATCGTCGCACAAGCCTCTTGCCCCCTCGCCCCGCCCCCCAACGCACGCCCACCTGCACCGCCTCTGGCAGCAGGATGTCGTCGAAGGGCGTGTTGGAGGGGTCCGAGTCGAACGCGATCTGGGGGGGTTAAAAGGAAGGGGCGTTGTGGAGGGCGTCGGGGCGCGATGGCAGGGGCAGAGCACGCGGGCCGGCGGGAGCTACTTGCAAGCCCCAACTCCCAATGAACCCTCGACCCCCACCCTTTCTGTGGTTCACCACCCGGAATCCCCCCAACCCCTCCACCCCCATCTCCTTACTGAAACAAACAGCTCCTTACGCCCCCTCCCCAGCCCCCCACACACACGCACCTTCCTGTCGGCCACGTACTCGAGGTAGGCGTTGCCCGCCGCAGCCGCCTTCTCCGCCTTGGCCGCCGCCACCTTGGCCGCGGCCGCCTGGTGGATGCAATAAGGCAGGCAGGGGCGTTTCAGGGGGAGGGTGAAGGAGAGGGACAAGGAAAGAGGGGGCGCGCCACTGCCGCCCGCGGCCGCTGCCAAACCAGGGCCTGCGGGGCTGCCCGGCTGCAGCCTGCACATTGTTCAATCACCCCATACACCCTCCTGTTCGCGTGGCGGGCCCCCCACACCTTTGCGGCCTCTGCCAGCGCCGCCAGCGGGGCCTTGGGGGCGCGCGTGGCCTCCACCAGGCCAGAGGCGTCGCCGTACAGCCGCTGGGAGCGGTGGGGCCGATTCGAGAGGGTGTCGGCGTGAGGGGAGAAACAAGGCTGGACGTGCATGGATGGTGGGGTGCTCAGCCATGCCCCCAAATGCAAGGCGCCTCTCCAACGGTCAATATATCTCCGCCTCTGCGGATATCTCCGCATTGACTGGCAAGACAGCACGCCCCCTCAAAAAAAGGCACCTTGAGCTCCTCCGCGGTGGCGGCCTCCTCCTGTCGGTAGCGCTCCGCCAGCTTCTTGCCCTCAGAGTACATGTACCTGATTGTGTGTGTGGGGGGTGGTAGGGAGGGGTTAGGGGTTGGGCATGGAGGGGTGTGAGAGGGCGCCGGAGGCATGACAAACATGAAGGCTATGAGGGCGGCGTGCGAGGGGGCGAAAAGCGGGCGAGCATGCCTGCGCAAGGGCATGCTCTGAGCCAAGGGGACGGTTGCCACTCCCTCCCTCACCCCCCCCTCCCCGCACCGGTCGGGCGTGTAGTTGTGCTCCGTCAGCGCCTCCGCCTCCTCGCTCTTGAGCTGCGCGCGGCTGTTCATTTGAAAGATTGGCAGCCCGAAAGCGGGGCGTGGTGGAGGCGGGGGGGTCAGCTTCCACAGGTGCTGACGCCGGGTGTTGCGTGGCAGCCACCACAAAACCTCTTCTTTACCCCCATCAACGCCCGCGCCCAGCACACGGCGGGGGCCGCACCTGCCGGGCGGCAGCAGCGCGGGCCCCAGCAGCTTGGAGAGGGCGGCCGAGGGGTCGGCCAGCTGCGCCGCCAGCGCCGCGGCCTCCTTCTCCTCCTCGCTGGGGGGGAACATGCCCGCAACCTTTGTTTGGGGATGGGGGTGGGTGGGAGGGTGTGTGTGTTGGGGGTGGATTGAGGGAGGGCTGGGGAGCAGGCGGGATTGGGGCCATGGGGGCGCTGGGCTCGCGGCAGGCCAAATGGGCGGATGGCAGTAGCAGCACCACCGCCACCAACCCAGGCCCCACCCCATCCCAAGTGGCAGCTTTTTCCCGGGCCGCACCTCCTCCTTGGAGCGGCAGAGGAAGAACGAGTCCATGGCGGCGCAGTTGGCCAGGCGGTTGCCGTAAGTCTCGGGGCCGCGGGACACCTGTCAGGGGGGTGGGGGAAAGCAGGGGCCAGGAACGAGCATGAGGGCGAGGCAGGCGAGGGCAAGACGGAAAAGCGAGGGGAGGGGCGCAAGGCCTGCGACGCAACACCCTACCCGACCCAAACCCAATCGACCCTGCCAAAAGCATGCGGACCCCCTTCCAGCCCCCCATTCGCATGCCCATCTGCCCACCAGCTTGATGAGATCGTTGTACTTCTCAGACACGTCCTGATGGGCACAAGGATGGGTAAACGCGCGAAGGTTGCGGGTCACGGATATAAAATGGGGTCGCAGGCGTGGGGTTGAGTCTTGGCTCAAATTATAAACCCGCAGCCGCTTGCGAACACGCGGAGTCACTGGCCAGATGCCAGGGGCCCCACCCAGCCTCAGCCGCCCGACCACCACCCAGCACCTCAGTGCCACCCCTCACCCCCCAGCCCCGCCGCCCACCTCGAACTTGGAGGCCAGCAGGGCGTCGCGCTCGCGCAGCGGCACCAGCGCCTGCTCGGGGGCCGCCAGCACGCGCTTGGCCCACATCTTGACAAAGCGTGCGTGGATCTGGGGGGGGGGAGGGGTGTAATTGTTGGTTGGTGGGTGGGTGGGTGGGTGGGTGGGTGGGGTGGGTTGGGTGGGTGGGGGCGATGCAAGCAAAACGGGGCGGGGAGCGAGTTTGAACACCATGCAGCCCCCCAAGCAAAGCATTGGCTCTGCGCCCGCCCCAAGCTTGCAAACCGCCAGCCCCTTCCGGCGAACCCCCCAATTGCGCCAGGCACCCACGCACCTCCCGCCGGCGCTCCGCCAGGTTGGCCTCGGCCTCCGCGGAGCTCATGAACCTGGGTGTGGATTTTGGCATCCAGGTGTCAAGCGTCAACGCCCATCAGCGGAGGTCGAATGGCACAAACAAGCTTGGGGCAGCAGCATGCGATTGCGCCTGGGCCTTCCCCACCCCAGCCGCCCGCCATTCTCCCCCTCCCAGCCCAGATCGGCCTTCCCCCCCCCTCCCCCAAAACCAGCCGCGCACTTGAAGCCGGGCAGGGGCTGGCCGTTCTCTGTGACGGTGACCTTTGCCGCCAGCGCCTTCTTGACGCTGTCCGCCACCGCGCTGCCCGCCTCGGGGCCCAGCGCCTTGCCCAGCGACGCCAGCGCGCCCGCCACGGCCTTAGGGAAGAAAGTGGGAGGGGGGCGGCGCAGGGGCGGGGTTGGTGATTGAGGGTGTGGGTGTGTCAAGTCTTCACACCAAGCCCGTCTGTCAAACTGCACTCTCATCTCCACCATCCAAGGTCAAACCCCAACAACACGCACCACAAGCACCACACAATCGCGTTTTGCCTCCGAAACGCCCCAACACAGGGCAACACCCATAAACCCCCCCCTCCCCCGGGCCACTCACCGGCGAGGACACGTCGGGCGCGGCCAGCTTGCGCTTGGGCTCCAGCTGCTTGAACAGGGCGTCGGTGGAGGCCTTGAGCTCCGACAGGGCCACGGGCTGGCCCAGCGCCCAGGTGGGGACGGGCACCGGCGCGAAGGGCTGGTGGGGGGGGAGAGGGGGCCAGGGGGGGAGGGCGGGGTTTGATTGGGGGTTGGTCGGGGCCACAACCGCCGTGACCCAGCGATCGGCCGTGCGATGCCCCTCGAGGATGTGGGGGCGGGCGAAGCAACCCCACCCGCCCCGCCGGCCCCCAAAACAGAGCCGCGGCCGCCTGCTGTGCGGTCCCGCGGCTGCCCGGGCTGCTCAGGCGGCGGCCGCGGAGCGGCGCGTTGCCACTACCCCCCCAGGGCGCATCGCTGCCCCCTTTTCCCCCTCAGGAGGGGGCCCTGCCCCCTCCTCACCTGGAAGGTGCGCTCCTTGACGGCCTCGTGCACCGCCTCGCGCCGCGCCGCCCACCACTCGTCCTTCTTGGCCACCGCCTCGTTGGCGCGCGCCTGGGTGTCAGGGGGGCAAGCGTGCGTCAGCAGGGGCGGCGCAGGGCAAACGAGGGGGGCATCAGCCACCCTCGTTTCCATGCGCCCTCAACCTCCACACCCCCATGCAGGCAGTGCCATTCCAGCATCTGCAATCTCCATCCCCACGTCCCCCAAAACCCCAGCCCTCCCTGCACCCCTGCTCCCCCCAAACCCCCCACCTGCAGCACGCCGTCGAAGAACTTTGGCACGTCCCCGGCCCTCCCTCCACCCCCCTTCACACCCCATCCCCCCACCAACCCCAGCCCACCTGCAGCACGCCGTCGAAGAACTTGGGCACGTCCCCGGCCTTGAGGCCAAACTTCTTGAAGTTGGGGATGGCCTTGTCCAGGTCCTCAAAGTTGCGGGGGTTGTGGTTGGCCAGGTAGGGCTGTGGAGGAGGAGGAGGAGGAGGCGCGATGAAAGGGGCGGATGGGTTTGAGGGGGGCTAGTGGGACGACACGTCTGCAGCCACGTGAGGCACAGCGAGCTTGTCCTGGCTGCGGGAGCGGGCGGGGGTGGGTCCACCCAGCTGCCCAGCCGCCGTCGCCGCCGCTGCTCCCATGTTCCACCACCGGTTCGCTGCCGCCACCAGGGCGCGGCCCTGCGCCCGCGCAGCGCAGCGGGCAGCAGCGGTCCCATGGCGCGCACATGCCGCGCTGCCCGGGTGGCAGGCTGGCGTGGGCAGCGTATGCTGGACGCCGCTGCCACATGACCGCCCCTCCGCCGAAGCCGCGCGGCCGCTCTGAGAACCCCGCTTGTGAGCTGCATGCTGACGCCGCCTGAAGCAGCCCACTGCTGCGCCGCTGGCTCGCCGCGCCCCCAAGACCACACAGGAGCGGCGCTGCTGCTGTGCTGCGCAGCGCCCGCACTGCCCACTGCCAGTCTTACCCCAGGCCCAGCCAGAGACACAATGGCCATGCACGAACCGCCCCTCTGCCGTACTGCGCCACCACGTGACCTCCATCCCACTGTTGCTGTGCTGCCGCCGCCGCGCTGCTGCCAAGCCCTGCAGTCCACGTCCTCCGATCGCCGCCGGCGTCCCACTACCGCTCCTTCCAAACCACGCACACGGGCGGCTCCTGCACCCCAAGCACACCAACGCGCATGTCCCGACCCCACAACCCCCCCCCCCTTGCTCACACGCGCGCGATTGCCCGGGCCCCTCACCCCCCTGAACCCCCTCCTCCCCAACCCGACCCCGCCGCACCTCCTCTGCCAGGTCCCCCATGTCCTTGTAGGTGGCCACCGCCTTGAGCGCCTGCTCCGTCTCCGTGCGCTTGGCCGCCCACTGGCCCAGCAGGTCGGGCGCGCCGGCCTTGGGCTGCGCGTGCATTGCACAAGGGAAGGAAGGCGGCGAGGGGGCAGGTTGGTTTGCAGAAGCAGCTGCCGCAGACGCGGCGCCTGCTTACGACTTGGAGGAAGCAGGCCGCCGCTGCTTCTGCCGTTGCCGCCAGGCCAAGCGGGCAGGCGGCCACAGGGTTTGCGCGCCCGCCCCGCGTCTGCAGCGGCAGCGGCGCAGCACAACCTACGCCCGACCCCCGTCGGCGGGGCTCCGCGCCCGCTGCAGGCCCCCCACCTTGGTGGGCGTCACATCCTCGGAGAACTCCAGCGACAGCGAGAAGAACGACCGCGCCTGGGCGGGCTCAAAGCCCTGCGTTCAGGAGCACAGGGGCCCGAGATCAGAGCAACCCTCGGGCCGACTGCCTGCGCTCTAGGGGCCCCCGGTGCAGCAATGCTGCTGCATAGCATGCAGACAGCGCTCCCGTGCTGTCCTAGGATGCTTCAGGGCCCTGCTGAGGGGCGAGGCTGCTGCTGCACACGCGCACCTGGGCCGCGCGCTTGGCCGCCTGGCGCAGCATGGCTGCCGTGCTCCCGCAGAGCTGCTCCCCAGCCGGCTCCGCGGGGGCTCCGCTGCTGCCCGTTCTCGTCGCGATCTGCGACGCTACAGGCCGGCCTCCACGTCCCTAACGACGCGGAGAACAGAGTTCTCCTACACACGAACGGATCTGCGGGGCGGGGGAGGGCTGGCGCCGACCTTGTGCCGCCGGGCGGCGCTCGGCGCTCGCTGCTGGCGCGCGCAGCCGCTGGACGGTTCCACGCTGGTGCACCCGTTCTGCTGCAATCGCACGCGGCGTGCAATGTGCGAGGCACCTGGATTGCATGTAGCAGGTGTGATGCGCGCGTGTGTGTGCGCGCGCGTGCGCATGTGCACGTGTGCGCGCCTTCAATGCCCGCACCCAGCCCCGTGAGCTGCTGGTCATGATCCAGCTGGTTATTACACTGCGTAGCAAGTAACCTGAAGGGGGGAGCGGGGCTGGTGAGCAGGGGGCCAAAAAAAGCTGCCGCCAGCTGGTCAGGGCAGGTTATTGTTTGGGGAGGCACGGCCTCCTTCTCGCTCAAGCAGGCCACAGGGGTTTGGGGTTTTATTAGCCACACGCATGACATGAGCACTTATTGACGACAAATATTCTGCGATCGTAAGAAAAAGCGGCGGGAGCGCCGCCGGGCCGGCGGGTCAGTGCGGCCGCAGGGCGCAGGGCAACGGCGGGCATACTGTTTGGTGTTTGGCGCAGCCGCTGGGCCGCGGCAGGATGGGCGCAGGCATCGCTCAGGGGGTTGAGGGGTGGGTGGCCATGGGCCCGCAAGCGACGGCTGCCCAGGCGCGGCAGTAAGCGGCCTAAAACAACTGCACAAAACACCGCCCGCAGCTCATCAAATTATTTGGGCAGCCCCGTGGGGATGCCAAAGGCGCCGCCTTTTGCCGCGACGGTGTGGGTGTTCTTGTCGTAGGCGCCCCTCGCCTCCAGGGCCCGCTTGCGGCACTCGAGCCCCAGGCCGGCCAGCACCAGGGCGCAGGTGACGGCGAGGGCGGGGCCGAGGAAGGAGGCCAGGGCGATGCCAGTGAGGTCGTGGATGAGCAGCATGCCCAAGTAGGACGCGGCAGTTCCTGTTGGGCGGGAGAGGACAGCGTAGGAGGGCGGGGTGTTGGGGTCGGGGGCATAGAGGGGTGGGGTCACAGCAGCATGCCCAAGCAGGACGCGGCCGTGCCTTTTTGAGGGGGAGGGGGAGGAAAGGGGGAGGGGGGAGATGGGGTTCAAGTGAGGTGGGGAGGGGGGCTGGGGGAAGCAGAGCGGGATTCTGGCCCGCGCCCGCCTGGGGCCCTTGCTTGCCGTCATGGCAGCCACAGCGGTGCAACCCCATATACCCCCCAGTGCCTGCACACCACGCGCCGCTCCCCGCAGCTCACCCATGGCAACGGTGAGCCAGCCCCAGGCCTGGTGGACGCGCCTCCAGATGGGGCGGGAGGGCGTCCCCATGTGCGGCCGCAGGATGGCGAGGACGGCCTGTTTGCGGCGGGGTGGCATATCGGTTAGGGCAGCGGGCACGCCGCCGCTTCATTCGCGCCCGGCTCGCTGCAAGCCCGCGAGAAGCGGCGGCCCGCCCCTCGCGCCCCCTCCCCTTTGGGCCTGCATGCATCTTGCCAGCGAGGCGCCCCGCTCAGGCCCCCAGGCAAGCGGCGCCCACACCCATCAGACGCGCGCGCCCCACCACACACCTGCACGGCCGCCATGCCCAGGGCGGTGAGGCCGACCGCGCGGTGGGCCGGGTAGAAGCGCTCCTCCCCGTCGTCGCCGTCGGCGTCCTCCCACCCGAAGCGCGCAAACACGATCGCAACTGCGGCCGCCGCGCAGGCCAGCGCGAGCGTGTGCAGGCCGCGGTGCGCCTGGAACCACCCGCCGGCGATCTTGCCGGTGGCGCGGTCCCCGAACGCCCACTTGTGGCGCGCAAACAGGGACGCGGTGGGCATGAGGAGGACGAATGCGGCCATCATGAGCGCGCCGTGGGCGACCCGAAAGGCGTCCTCGCCCTCGTCGCCGCCGCCGCCCCGGCCGCCGCGGCCGCCGCCCTTGCCGCGCCTCACCACCCACACGCCGGGCGCGTCGGCGTCGCTTCCCTTGGACTGCGCCGAGTGAAAGGGGGGATGAGGGTTTGCGGGCGGGCGAGGCATTTTGTGAGCAAAGCGCTGCTGCCATCCGCAGCTGGGGCGCCCAAGCCCATCGCCCGCCAAGCGCTCGCTCGCGCAGCAACCCACGCCCGGATCTCGGCGCCCCTGCTGCAGGCTGCGCTCCAAAAGCCCCCAGGCATTGCTTGCCTTGGCGCTCACGCCCTCCAGGAGCAGGAGTGCCAGGAGGCAAAGGGAGAGGAGCACCCGCACCTGGGCGCAGGGCATGGGGCGGGCGGCTCCGCGGGTGTGAGGTTTGCTGGTGGCCCCAAGCAGCGCATGCCGCCGCCGCTGCTCTACCAGGCACCTCGCCCTGATGACCCCAGCACCTTGCCGGCAACATTGGGGCACCCACGCTTGCAACAGGGGCGGGTCCTAAGCTCCAGGACCACCTCAGCCGCTGCGGGGCGGACCCCGCCGAGCAGCTGCCCACGGAGCACGCACGCACGCGGTTGCGACGGGGCCACGCACCTGGGCCGCACGCGTGGCCAACACCCGCAACATTGACGCTGTTTGACAGCGTTTAGGAGCTGTAGCACCCGGTTAGTGGAGCCGCTGCGGTTCTTGCGGTCCTGACCAGAGATCTCGCTCGAGGACGTACGCCTGTTGCTACACGACTAGCTGCACACATAGCCTCTCGGATCGGAACGGGGCTGTGAGGCTAGGGAGCCGTGTCACCGCGCAGCGGCCGGCGCTCGCCCGAGTGACTGCTGCGCTGGGACCAGCGGCGCAGCCGCGGTCCTAAGTTGGGGTCGCGCGGGCAGCAGGTCGGGCAGCGCCGCAGCAGGTGACGCGTGCGTTTGTGCTTCTGCTGACCTGACGCAGCTTCTTGGCGCGCACGGCCCATCCGCGCGCCATTTCTGTTCGCCCCTTCCCCCAACACACACGATCTGGTCAGCCATACCGGGGGTGCCTTCCAGGCCTCGAAAAGGCTTGTTTTACATCGTATGCAACTCAATGTCATGGCCAGGCGCACGCCTGCAGGCTTGACGCCTGGGCTGTGACACTCTGGGGTGTGTGTCGAAACATTCAGACCGGAACGTAGGCAACCCATCCAACCCCAAGCCAACCGCCCTCAAAGCCCAACCTGAGGGGTTGCGACCGATCTCAGGAATTGGCAGAGAAGCTGAAGTTGCGGTGGCACGTCGAGGCGGCGAATGAATGGGTGTTGGAGAGGCTGGGGCCGGGCACGTGGTCATTCCCTATGACTTGAGAGTAGGTAGCTTGCTTTTCCGCGCGTGCATGTTTCAAAGTCGCCCAATAAAATGGGATGGATGCGGCCTGGTGTGTGGCCATGGGGGTGCTGGGTGGCACCCGTGGGCTGAAGTCGCATGGGGGAACGCGCGCGCGGCGGCGGCTCGCGGGTATGCCAGTGGGTGGGGGAAGGGCTGTTGTGAGTCGGGCGTGTGTGGCTGGGTGCGGTGCCCGAGATGGCAGGTGTGAGGCAGGTAAGGGGGCGACCAACGTGGCGGCCGAGGGCGCAGGATCAGGGCGCTGAAGGGCGGGCGGACGTGCCGCCCTGTGCGTTCCATCGCCTTTGCGTGGTGGTAAGGGGGGGAGGGTGCTGCCGCCCTGCGCGTTCCTGCACCTCCCAAAGGGTTGTGAGGGGGCGCTGCGCCAGCTGCCACATCGAGGCGGGCGCCAGCCAACACAGATTGCAAGTCCTCCGGGCGCAGAGCGCACGTCGGCCGTACGGCAGGCTGCAGTGCTCAGGCACCGCCTTCAGCGAGTCCGGGTGTTTTATCGCACAAAGGAAGCCCCTGGCAAGCGCTCCTGGGGGGGGGCGGTGTGAGCCGCCCCCTCGCGTAAGCCCCTGCCCCCTGCGCGGCAGGAGGGAGGGGGCTGCACAGCGCGCGCGCCGCGCGCCGCCCGCTCATTCACTTGGGCAGCCCGTCGGGCGGGCCCACGTTTGCGACGACGCCCGCCGGCGGCGGCGCCGCCGGGCCGTCCGCGAATTTTGCGGAGACGGTGTGGGCGTGCTTGTCGTACGCGCCCGCCGCCTGCAGGCGCAGCTTGCGGGCCTCCAGGACCAGGCCGCACAGCAGCAGCGTGGCCGTGATCGCCAGCGCGGGGCCGAGCCAGGGGGCGAGGGGGAAGTCAGCCTCGGTGAACGCCAGGTTGATGCCCAGGTACGCGGCCGCGGTGCCTGCGGCGACGGGCAGGGGAGGTGCGTGGAATTGTCTTAGGGGGGAATTGAGCAAGGCGCGGCGCCATCGAGGTTTGGTCGGGAGGCGCGCACGCTCGTGTGCTGAGCTGCCAGCAGGCACGGTTGCTCCGCCAGTGGCAAGGCAAGAGCAGAGGCAGGCCCCTGGCGCGCTAGGCTGTCTGCAAAGCAGCTGCTGGCTTGGGTCAACCCGCAGAACTGGGCGCAAAACAGGCCGATCAACCAAAGCGAGTGGGCGCAGCCACCAAACAATAGGAGAAGCCGGGGCAAGCAGCTCACCCATGGCGACGGTGAGCCAGCCCCAGGCCTGGTGGAGGCGCCGCCAGATGGGGCGCTTGGGCGTCCCCAAGTGCGGCCGCACGAGGCCGAGGGCGGCCTGCGGCGGGCGGGGCGTGGTGGAGGCGTTTCGTTTGAAGAGCTTCAAGCAGCAGAGCGACCACGCCGCAGCAGCCATGCAAGCCAAGGGCAGCCACAAGCGCACACCCTCCTGCTTGCTACACAGCTGGGGACTGAAGCCGGGCCACCCGTCCCAAGCCTTCAGGCCTGATGCAGGCCTGCCCCCAGGCCAACGTCCGTTGACACGACGCCACCGGCCCCCTGCGCCCTCCCTGTGCCAGCAGTGCGTCCCCACCCCATGCAGCCCAGCGACGGCACAGCCGACGCCCCCACCAACCGCCCACGCCGCCCGCGCCAGACCCCCACCCACCCCCAAGGCCCACCTGCACGACCGCCATGATGAACGCGGTGAGGCCCACCCCGCGGTGGGCGCCGTAGTTTTGGGACGTGTCGTCCGGCCCGGACCACCCGAAGCGCGAGAAGATGAGGGCGATCGCGGTCACCGCGGCCGCGAGCGCCAGAACGTTCATGGCGCGGTGCGCCTGGAACCAGTGGCCCCTGATGTTGCCCGAGTCGCGGTCTCCGAATGCCCACTTGTGGCGGGAGAACAGGGACGCGGCCGGGAACAGCAGGATGAAGGCGGTCATCATGAGGGCGCCGTGGGCGATCTGGTAGCGGGCGTCCTCCGCGGCGCCGTCGTCGCCGCCGCCAGAGTCACTGGCCGCGGCGCTGCCATTGAGGGCGACCTCGAGGGCGCCCCGGCGGATGTGGTGGGCCAGCTGGGCGCCAGGGCCGAGGGCCCAGTTCATGGGCAGGGCTGCGGGGGGTTTGGAGGGTGGAGAGAGGGGAGGGGGGGAGCGCAGATGCTCAGTGGGGAAGCGAGGCAGATGATGAGGACGCAAGCATGGGTTGCGGTTGGGTGGGGCAAGGGTGAAAACAGTGGGTGCAGGGCCGCAGGCGACGCGTGAAACCACTTGCCCAAACGGAGCGCCTGCCTGCTGCTATGCCCCAAAAGCATGCATGCGCGCTACCCAACCGCCCCCAGGGGGTTTCTCCAGCACCAACTGCAAGCCTACAAGCTGCTGCTGCAGGCGTGGGGCAAACACACTCAGCAAGGCACCCGCCCCCTCCAAACCCCCAGCAACACCGCTCACCCGCCGCCGGGTTGATGTCCTTGACGACCGCCGCCGTCGGCGCGTCCAGCGCGCGGCTGAAACAGAGCACCTTGCCGCCGTTGGCGGCGCTCCACCCCTTTGCCTGCGCCCAGCCGGTGGTCTCGTCGCCCGGCGCCACCTCGTGGCTCTTCAGGTGGAACGTGCGCACGGGGGGCGCGCCCGCCGGGCCCCCGGCCAGGCCGCCGATGACCGCATCCGCGGGATACATCTTGCCGGCGGTCTGCGGGAACGACAGCGCGATCCACCCCGGGCCCTGGGCCTCAAACGCAAAGTGGGCCACCTGGGGGCTCGCGCCGCCGTGGGCGCCGGCGGGGGCGGTGACGGCCGGCGGCGCCGCTGCGCCCGGCGC
>VIYE01000199.1:0-10213 GCA_008037345.1 Messastrum gracile | reverse complement strand
CGCAGCGCGGCGGCGGTGCCCTCGGCCTTGGACAGGCGGGGCTTGCGCTCTGCGCTGAGGGTCAGCTGGGGCCGGGCCGATGCGGCGGCGACTAATGTCGTGTTTGGGGCGGGGCCGTCGCAAGCGGGCACGCGTATGGGCTGGAACGAGCCTGCGCGCGTGGGCGGGCCGCCGCCAGGGCTTGTTTGCAAGCCGCTGCAGCAAGTTTTGGGAGCATGGGACGAGCCGGCGGGGCCAGGGGCGGCCCAGGCGCAGCAGCGCCTTGTCTCTTCCAGACTGCCAAGGCCGCGGCCGTGGCGCCGGCTGAGGGGGGACGCCCCTTGCAAGGACGGGCGGGACACCGTGCCTGCTGCCGGCACTTTGCTCCTACATTGGCGCGGCAAGCCCCCTTTGCCGCCCCAACAAGCGCAGGCCCTGTCAAGATAACCCTGGGGCCCTTGGGCAAACGGCAGACGCACGAGCAACGGGGGATGGGCGAGGGGGGAGCCTCACCAGTGACGAGGAACGCGGTGCTGCCGTTCTTCAGGTGAACCGTCGCGGCGCCGTTGTCAAAGACGCTGCAGGGTTGGGCGAGGAGGGGCCAGCCATATCAGCGTGGATAGTCCGAGGCTGGGCCGCCGGATGGGGGCGGCGCGGCGCCGGCGCGTGTGATGGGGTTCCTGGAGTGACGCCAGCACCAGTGCAACACCAGGCAGACATGGACAGCCCTGCCTTCCGCTTCCCCTTTGTGTATGCCTCTTCGCCTTCCCCTTTCCTGGCCAGTTCCGCCTCGCGCGCCCGGGCGGCTCACTAGTCGCGTGTGCCGTTGCACTCCACGAATTGCAGTAGGCGCACGTGGCGGATGCCCAGCGCGTCGACCCAATCCACAGCGCCCCCAAAACCCGCCAGCCCCGGCACCATCCGGCTCGAGTTGGCCATGCCCGCCGCCCTGAACCGCTGCGTCGCCCACGCGGCCACGTCGGTGATATTGGGAAGGCTGCTGCCGCCTTGAGAGCTGGGGATCACGTCGCTGGCGTCGCCGGCGACCGTAATGCGACCGAGGGATGAGTAATCCGGGAGGAGGCTGCCGTAGGAGTCCAAGTAAGCGCTTTGCCTCATGCACGTCAGGGTGCCGAGGCCGTCAGTGCCGTTGCTCGCCGACGTGAGGACCGTGGTCGGCTCGGGGGCGGGCTTCGCGGCAGGTGCGTCGGCCGGCCCGAGGCCCGGGCCGATTGCCGGGGCGCCGCGCCTGTCTGCGATGAAGGCCTGCGGTTGCGTGCGTGCGGGCGCGATCGCGCACATCGGGGTGAGGGAGCCGCGCGGCGGGGGCCGGGCCGGCGGTGTGCGCGCGGCCGCCGGCGTTGGGACCCAGAGAGCTGCCTCGCAGCTGTTGAGCCGTCGGCCTTGCTGGTGGGCTCTGTTTCGCCAGCAGGGCCTGACGCATGGGGCTAAGCACGGCCAAGGCATCTCGGGTGAGGGCGTGGGGCCGCTCCACGTGGTGCCGCTCACTCACCAGCGTGCCGTTCGCGCACAGCAGCAGCACCAGGGTCAGCGCCGCTGGCGCGGGCGCCAGCGAGGGCCGGGCCATCTCTGCTGCGGGGTTGCCAGCCCATTGCGTGAGCGTGGGTGCGGCGTGCGTCGGAGCGAGTGCGCGCGGCTGCGCCGCCCAGCGACTGGCTTGGCATGCACGGGGTTTGGGCGATGGGCCAAGCTGGCTGCCGTGGCCCAGGCGCGTTTCAGGACGCTCAGGGGCGGGCTGCGCGCCTGGCAGAACGCGGTGTCGGGCCTTGCTGCTGGCGACTCCCGCACGCACAGACATGTGCGGCTACCAGCTCGCTGCCACACACCAGGCAGTGCTCCTCACCCTGCGAGCGCTCGCCGCCGCTGCTTTGGAGACGGGTGCGGCCAAGCAGCGGCCAAGCAGCGGCCAAGCCCGCCGGTGCCCCCCGATGCCGCGGCCCCGAGGGGCGCGCCCAGCCGCGTTAGGGCACGACTTCTGTCTTCCGGTTCACCCGTCCAACGGCGCAAACCGCGGAATGGGTGCGCACGACGCACGTCGAGCACGGGCAGGCCGCGTTTGCGCGGTGTCCAAGGCCTCCAAAGGGCTCTCGCAGATGTCTGTAATATCTTTAAGGGCCAGGGGGCGGCCTGGACCGTGCTGTCTGGCTGGAAAGTGCGCAAAGTGCGTAGGAGTGCCCGGTGGGGCCCCGACCGGGGAGAGAACGATGCCGCAAATGGGCGCTGTTATGAGTCGGCGCGTTACCATGACCACCGGTGGTCAGGGCCACATGGGGGGCCATGTGGCTCCCACCTGGGCGTGAGCGCCGCGGTGAAGTTGCAAAGCGCCACCAGGCAGCGCGCGCGCGGCACGCCAGCGCCCATGGCAAGGCATCTAGGCGGGGCACGTCGCGAATGGGGCAGCTGCCTGCCGACGGCGCCCGGCCACACTCTCGGCGGCCGCAGCGAAGCCCCTGTGTGTCCCCGGGCCAGGCACGCACGAGCGCGCGCCACTGGTCAGGCGTAGGTTACTGGGGAAGCCGTCAACTTGGCCCCGCCTTGCGTCGAGGGCAGGGCGGGGCCGGGGCGAATGGCGCACTGCGCAGGGCCAGGGAAGCCCCGTGCTGCTGGTAAACGATGTTGTTCGTTTTGTTTGCTCGGTTTGTTGGCAGGTCGTTTGTTTGAGAGTCCAAGGGGTCTGCCTATATGTTCCGTTTGTGTCAGCGTAAGCGCGCCAATATAAAGCATGTCAAGTAAGCAGCTCGGGCCAGGAGAAGGAGAAGGACGCTGCAAAACCACGCGGCGGGCCCAGGGTAATGGTGCGTGGCGGCTGGTGACATAGCCACTGCCTCGGCAGCGGCGCAAGAAACAGGAGAGAAGGCTGGCGTGTGAGAGGTGCGCGAGTTGGGTTGGGGGAGCGAGAGGGATGACTTGTGTTCAGGCCAATGTAGCAAGCACATGAGAAGGGGTGGGGGCGGTGGCAGGGCACAACGGGCAATACTGCCTTTGCTCACAGCAGCGGGTGGCGGTGGGGGCAGGTCGGTGCAGGACCGCGGCAAAACCACCAAACACGGGGAGGTAGGGTCTCATGACAGCCGCAGCGAGGGTGAAACCATGGCCCGTCCGCCCTGGCGCGAGCACAGCCAGGGGCATGCGGCTGCCGTGCGATGGTTGATACGGATCCATGAGGGGCGCGCGCGGCCATCCAGGGGCTTGCTGGAGTGGGGGCTGCCGGTTCGGCCGGTGGCCACCTGCCAGCTCGAGCGAAGGGACAGCAGGCGCTGAAGGGGCGGGTGAGCGGGCGCGTTATAGCTGCCTCCTTATGTACCAACTGAACCTGCACGACAGCCTGCAGGGCCGAGGCCCTGCCACATGCAGCCGGTGCCCGCGGCTCTGACGTGCACGGCCAACGCAGCGTGCACGCGCGCGCGCGCGCCAACGCCAGGGGTTTATGAAAGCACGGCCTTGTCACGAGAAAGATTGCGTCGCACGGTTGGGGAAAGGGCGAGCCACTCGGGCACGAGAAAGGAGACCATGACTTGAAAGGCAGAACCGACACCACAACAAGATATTTTCCCTGCACGCGCCCCGCCAACGTTGCCCTCAGCAAGCCAAAGGGTTGGTAGCAAAAAACGGATCGCATGTGGGCGCGTCGGGGTTGGGGAAGGGCGCGCGGGGGGCGCCGACGATGTCCCACGCCGCCTGCACCGCCTGCACTTCGTCACTGGCGTCGCCAAACAGGTCGGCGGCGGCGAGCTGGGTGGCGGTCCTCATTTGAAAAAAGTCGGAGGTCTTAGTCATGTAGGCGGTGTTGGCGCGGAAGAACACCTGACAGGCCTTGGCAAAGCCTGTTTTTGGGGGGGGGGGTGGGGCGGCAGGGCGGGGCAGGAGGAGCGGGCCAGGTTTTGGGAAGGGGGGTCAGCGGCTGGCAGAGTGCAGCGGTGCGTGCTGGCGGGCATGGCTGAGTGCAAGGGCATCCGCTGAGGCAGATGCGGCTGCAGCTGCTATGGGGGCATGGCCAGCCTTGCATGGTCGCGCTCATGCATGCGCACATCAGGCGCCGGGGCCGGCGGCGCCCTAGCCACAGCCCTGAACGCAAACACGGCGGCAGCAGCGTCGCACCAAGGGCCTGGGGCTTGTCGCCCTTGTTGCAAGCCGTGCTGAGGCCGCGTGTGGCCAGCCAGAAGGCGCGGTTGGCGACGCCGCTGGACGCGTGCACCTCGACCTCGCAGCTGAGGGCAGGGGGGAGAGGGGAAATTTGGGGGAGAAGTAAGTTTTAGGGTTGTTGGGAAGGGGCTAGAGAGTCCAGCCTGGAAGTCCCGCAACCCCCTCTTCCCCCTTACGATCCCCGCTTGACTAGGCGCCATAAGGCCGCACTCACTAACGATCCGAGGGGTAGGGGTCCACCTTCCGCATGTCCTGTTTAGTCAGGCATGGGGCGTGGCAAAGGCAGGTGTGGGAGCGCGTTCACGCGAGCCGGGCTGCGGCCCAAGGCGAGAAGGCGACGAACTGCACAGGAGCGGTCCCGAGGCCCCTATGGCGGGCGCAGCGGTGCCTGGCCCGCGGCGTTTGAGTGGCCCGACGCATGAAGGCGCGGGCGCGGCGGCGCACCGTCCGGTCCATGCGGGGGTCCCAGCAGCCCCACGAGTAGCCGCCGTCCGCCAGAGGGTTCATCATGGAGCGGAGGAACCCGGTGATGCCAGCGCTGGCCGGGCAGCCGAGGTTGAACAGGGAAGCCCCTATGTAGAAGTTGGCGCCCTCAGAGGTCTGGTTGTTCTGGTATGCCCAGTCGACCACGCACTCGGCCATGATGTCTGGGTTTAGGAGGGGTGCGGTGCGGGGTCCAAGGTTTGGGGGTGCTGAGAACGGCGTCTGAAGGCGCTAAAAAGCGGGCAGCGCCGGGCGGGCGTGGCCGGACGTGGCGGCGGCGCGCCATAGCATAGCCGGGCCCGCATAAAAGCGATCAAGGGGCGGCTCGGAGGGGCCCACGCGCGCGTCATGAGCGGCTCCGCCTCACCTGACATCGCCTCGTTGATCCCTCCAGAAGACGACTGTGCGTTGCGTGCGCGCGCAACCGGGGCGGCCGGGGCGTGCAAGGGCGGGTTGGTGGGCCACTGCGGGAGGATAGGAGGCAAAGGGTTGCGCGAGGGGCAGTAGTGCCTTCCCCACCCCAAGCACTTGCCTTGCAACGCTGGTTGCAACGCTTCCCACCGCTGGCATCGGCACGTGGGCCCGCCCAGCTTCGCGGCCGGCCCAATCGGCACGCGCGGGGCGCAAACCGTACACTTCGTCCTCAAGGCACGAGCGAAACCCCAGCCCAACCCTTAGATCAAACCCTAGCCCTCAGATCTCAACCCACCACGTAGTTGAGGGCGGACGAGTACTCGGTGACGCCGTGAGTCAGCTCGTGGGAGGCGACGTCGAGCGGCACGAGGGGGGGCAGGTCGTAGGAGCTGCTGTCGAGGCACTTGGTGAACCAGTCCCTGGGCTTGAGGCTGCCGTCGCCATAGTGCATCTGTGGAAGGGGTGGCGCGGCACGATAGGTTGCGGCTGAACGGGGGAGGGGGATGCAGGCAGAGGGGCGAATGCGGCGGGGATGGCGTTTGCCTGGCCGCCGCGGTGCTGGGGCGTGCCGATGGCGCGGTAAGAGCGCGGCAAGGGGACATAATTACGCATGCTCTGCCAGCTGCGCGCGCGCTGACTTGACTAACCATGGCCCTGTTCCAGGCAGGCCACGGCGCCCGGCCTGCCCCAAATCACTGCACTCTGCAGGCGGCTTCTCACCGCTTTGTTGTTGTCTTCGGGCCCAAGAGTAGGGCAGGTACCGGTGCGACGCAACGGTGGAAGCGGAGGCATGGCCAGGGGCGGCCGGCGGGATGGACGGTTGCAGGCCGCTGCACAAGGAGCGCTACCCATCCCTCAGCAACCCCTGCTAGTTCCCTCGCTCGCAACTGTGCTGCAGCGCGCCCACGCGGCCGCCAGGGGCGGGGCGGTCTTGGGGTGCCTCGGGGCTCGTTGCCACCCGCCCGCAAGGGAGTGCCTGCAAGCGCGGGCGGCGACCCCGCCCGGCCCAGCAGCCGGGTCCAGGGCGCAGCTGCGCACTGCACTTTGGGGCTCACAGTATGCGTTGTTGTAGTCCTTTCCAACGTGGACGTACGATGCCAGCTGTGCGCCGCGGCCGTCGATGCTTTTGAGGTTGTGGACGTTCTGCAGGGGCGGCAGGCACCGGGCAAAGGGGATTCGCACGGGTGCACTCCAGCATCATGATGTTGGCACGCCAGGGCTACCGCTGGCAGAATGGCGACCCTGCACGCCGTCAGCAACCGCTTGCCGACATGGGCGCGCCCGCAACCCCAAACTCCGAGCCCGGAACCCCGGCCAAAAGGCTGCTGGCTCACATAGTAATAGTCGAGGGTGGTGGCCATGCCCCAGTGTGCGTCCACAGCCACCGTTGCGCGGCTCTTGGAGGTGCCGTCCCCCCTGCATTTGGATGGCATGGGCCGTTGCGAGCGGGCAGAGACGGGTGGGGCGTTTTGGGCCGTCTTTCTCTCGCGCCTTTGCCCATGCCTTCCCGTCCGCGACCCCTTACTTCCCAAACACCTGCTCCTGGCCTTCACAGCCTTCCCCGTACCTTTCCTCTTCCGCAAACCTGCCCCATGCGCCCTCCACCCGCCATGCACCACCCCTTGGGCCCCAAAACGGCACAGCCTCAAACCCCACTCGCGAACCCTGACTCACAGGCCCTGACCCACACACCCTCGACCCCGAGCCCCAACCCACCAGATATTGTCCTTGTCGTAAAAGTCTGGCGCAGCCGAAGTGCTGAAGGTGCCCTTTGCGTCGGCGGTGGCAAAGCCCCACTTGTAGTCGACCATGACATAGCTCTTTGATCCCGTGAACGGGGGATTCCCAGAAGTCCTCAGCGGCGCCCGCGCGCCCGGCGGGTGGCCCGTGTACAAGCCGATGCCGCCGCCGTTGGCCTGAAAGTATCGGGCAGACAACCCCTGGGTTTGCAGCCTGTCGGCGCGGTGCAGGAGCGAGCCGTCGGCGGCCGAGACATAAACATGCAGCTCCTGGGGCCCAGAGGAGGGCGTGGGCGGCAGAAACACGGTCTGGGCGAACGCGATGTCACACGTTTCGGTTGTGCACAAGATGCCCTCTTGCGTCTCGGGCGCGGCGCCCGCCGCGGCAAGGGCTGCGGCATCTTCGGGGCTGGCCGCGGCGGCCAGGATCTTGGCGGCTGCCTGCGGCGGGAGCCCCGGCGCGGCGTCGAGGGCGGCACGCAGCGCGGCGGCGGTGCCCTCGGCCTTGGACAGGCGGGGCTTGCGCTCTGTGCTTAGGGTGAGCTGGGGCCGGGCCGACGCGGCGGCGACTGATGTCGTGTTTGGTGCGGAGCCGTCGCAGGCGGGCACGCGTATGGGCTGGTACGAGCCTGCGCGCGTGGGGCGGGCATCCGCCAGGGGGGGGGGGGGCAAGCCGTGAACCGCGGCGCGGTTTGGGAGCACAGTTCAAGTCGGAACAGGAAAGGAGCCCGCGCATTGCATTCAAGGCTCCCGGCGGCTGGCCCAGCATCGCTTGGGATGAACCCTGACAAACCATGCCAGGCACCGCGCCGCCGCTTGCAACCCTGCTCCCGACAAGGGGGCGAAAGCCCCTACACAGAGCCGACGCGCGCAGGCCCCACCCCTGGCAAGAAATTGACAGTGGGGCGAGTTATGGGCCTCACCGGCGATGAAGACTGCAGTGTTGCCACCGCGCAGGTGCACCGTCGCGGCACCATAATCAAAGATGCTGCGGGGCCGGGCGGGGAGCGAGGGGCGCCGCAGAAAGGCGAGATGAGGCTTGGATAGGCCAGCCGGTTGGGCCGGCCCGTGGGCGCGGCGCGGCGCTGGCGGTTGTGATGAGGGATGCGTGCGCTCCTTCCCGTTTTCCCGTCCCCCTCGCCTTGCCCCTTCCCCTTCGCCTCCCCTTCTTTCCTTCCTCCCTCTTCCCACTCGCCCTGCCCGCTCCCCTTCCATCTTTCCCCTCGCCCTACCCGGCCCTTCCCTCCCCCTCCCCGTTCCCAAACGCATTCCCTTGTCTTCCTTAGCCTCCCCTCCCTCCCAGCCCGCGCGCCCCCGCCGCTCACTAATTTTGGGGGCTGCCGCCGCAGCCCACGCGCTGGTGCAGCCGCACGTGGCGGATGCCCAGCGAATCCACATAATCCTGCGGCAGCCCGTCCCCGGGCTGTGCCGGCACCATCCGGCTCGAGTTGGCCATGCCCGCCGCCCTGAACCGCTCCGTCGCCCAGGCAGCAACATCGGCGGCGGTGGGCAGGCTGCCGGCGCCCCGGGAGCTGGGGACCACGTCGCTGGCGCCGCCGGCGACGGTGACGCGGCCGAGGGATGAGTAATCCGGGAGGAGGCTGTTGTAGTAATATAAGTAAGTGCTCAGCTTCATGCACTGCAGCTGGCCGAGGCCGTCGGTGCCATTCCCCCCCTGTATGTACACAGTGTCGGGCTCGGTGGAGGGCCCCGGCGCAGCCACAGGGGCGCGCCGCCTGTCTGCGGTGAAGGCCTGCGGTTGCAGTGCGTGAGGGGAGCGCGCCCATTGGGGGCCGCGAGCCGCGTCTGAGGCAGGACGGCTGCCGCACGGCGCAGCGCGGGCCAAGCCGGCGGCGAGCTTGCCGCCAGCGGTCCTGGGGGTCGAGAGACCTGCCTCGCAGCTGCGGAGCGCTCAGCCCTGGCAGGGGCCGCCCCTGCCGGATGCCCCACTCACCAGCGCGCCGCTCGCGCACAGCAGCAACAGGGTCAGCGCCCGCGCCAGCGCCGCTGGCGCGGGCGCCGGCGGGCGCTGGGCCATCCCTGCTGCACGGCGCCAGCGTGAGCGCGTGGGTGTGGGTGCGGTGTTCGTCAGAGTGACCGAACGGCCCGGGACCCGGCTTGGCAGACATGCGGGTTGGGCGCATGGCTGGTGTGGCCAAAGCCGGCTGCTGGCCCCAGGCGCAGTTTCGGTCGCTGGATCTCGGCGGCGTCCCTGGCAGACCGCGGGCGTCGCGCCGCGCGCGGGACACCGCGCTGGTGGCTGTCCCCGCGCCCGCCGTGTGCATGCGGCGTTACTCACCGCTGTATACGCACGGGTGGCGCGCACTCACTGCCGCTCTCCTGGCCACCGAGCAGAGCAGCGGTCCGTGGCGGCGCCGCTTCCGCCGCCGGTGCTTCCCAGTGCCGCGCCCCAGGCCCAGGGGGCGCACTGGGCCGCGCGAGATGACGAGACACGGTTCCTGTCTTCTTTCCACCCCACGAACAGCACCGGAACGTGTGCGTGTGTCGAAGTCAGTTCGCCGCGGTTTGGGGTGTCCACGGTGAGAAAAGGGATCGCGCAGGTGATAGTAACGTATGCAGGGCGCGGGAGGCTGCCTGGCCGAGCCGTCTGGCTGGTGAGAAGTGAGAGTCGGGTGCCCGCGACTTGGAAGAGCACGACGCCGGCATTGCAGCGCTGTTATGAGACGGCGATGTAACGCCCTACCACCGGAGGGCCCACGTGCCAGCACATGGGCTCCCGCCTGGGCGCGGCGCCGCGGTGAAGTTACCACGCGCTGGCCATCGCGCGCGGTCAAAGGCCACCCGGGGAAGCCCCTTTGCAGCCCACACCAGCCCCCATGGCAAGGCACCCTGTATCTTTGGTCAGGCGGCTGCGGCAGCACCCGCCCACACGCTCGTGGCCACTAATGGGGCAGCTTCCCGCCGACGGCGCCAGCCACACTCCCAGGTTGGCCCCCTGGCCGGCCACGACCGCGGCCGAGGCCGGGCGCGCACGCACTGCCACCGGTCGCGCACTTCCGCTTGAGTTGATGTTACTGGGGGAGCCGTCAACTCGGCCGCCGGTCCGGGAGCTGAAGGGTCATGCAGCAAGGTGGAGGGAGGGGCGAGGGCCCCACGTGGCAGGCGGCGGCGCGCAGCAGGGCAGGGGCCACGCACGAGTTGAGGGCCGCAGCCGGGCCAGCCAGCCTGAGCAGACGCGGAAAAAGGGGCAGGCTTGGCACAAGCCATCGGCCGAGAGACGGCCCGGCAGGGCAGGGGGTAAGCAGGGCCGCAAGGGGGTCAAACCAAAGCATGCGGCTGGGTGGAGCCCAGGGAAGGGGCCAAGCCCGCTGCAGGGCGAGGGTGGGCGTGCGCATTCTGGGGCGGGCGCGCACGTGCACGCGCGCCCGGCCGGGGGCGATTGCAGCGGCTGGCGCGCAAGCGCCAGCAGCGCG
>VIYE01000198.1:0-10219 GCA_008037345.1 Messastrum gracile | reverse complement strand
ACGACCCCTCCAGTATGTGCGGAGAGGGGAGAGGGGCAGGCACGCATGGTTTTATCTACGGGGGGTTTGGGGGTGGAGAGCCCGGGAGGAGTTGCAAACGCATCGAGCCCCGGAGGCTACTGGATGGGTCGCCCGCTGCATGCCATGAAAGCCGGCGGCGCGGCAAGCCTACTAGCCCCGGCGGGTCGCGCACCGTCAATCCACAACCGCGCTGTGGTCCGGCCGCGCAAGCCCCCTCGCTCATCCTGCCCTTCCTCTGTCCCCGGCTCCACCAAATCGCAGCGCCAACGAGTCCTGGGCGTCCACGCTGTTCTTTATCAACTCCCAGTCCAACGCCGCGGCGCAGGTGCGTCAGCGGCTCTGGGTTGGCTGCGGCAAGGCGGTGCGTGCTTGTTGCCACGCTTTGTGCGTGCTCGTTGCCACGCTTTGTGGCCTCTGCCAGCAAGCGCTGGCCAGCTCGTTTGCTCTTCCCCCGCAGCTTTCGCCACTGCACCTGCCCACCAGCCTCGACGCACTCAAGGTAACACTGACACACATGCGACGCGTTGCAAACCTTTCTAAACACGTCCTCGCGGCCGCCCCGCTGACGTCACACCCTGCAGGCGACCGCGCTGTCCCTGGGCAACACGCACTCGTCCGCGCTGCTCGTCCCCACAGGGGTCCACTCTGACAGGCAGCACGACTTCTTCACCTTTGGGCGCGGTGGGTGGGCCTCGTCTTCCCTCCCACTCGACCGCATCTGCAAGTCTGGGATCGGGGCTGCATGAGCCACAGCCTGCGTTGCTTGTCGGCCCTACCCAGCGTGTTTGGTTGCATGCTTAACTGCGCGGCCCAATTTGCCAACGCACAGGCTTCAACGGCGCGCTCGGGCACAACAATTACGAGGACTCTCTGGGGCCCAAGCGGTTGTGCATCGGCTACCAGTCGTGCGGGGTGAGTCGGTTGTGAATGCACCGGTTGAGTCATGTGGGATTGGGGGTAAATCGATCACCAAGCTCAATGACATCACCAAACGACAGCATTATGAGTTGAGTAACTGGACGATCTGCTACCCGGCCACTGACTGCCTGGAACCCGGTCCGCGCTGTGACTAACCTCGACCCCCCAACCCTGCAATCCAACCACCCACAGGACGAGTTTCCCGGCATGGAGGAGCAGATCACCCCGGCTGTCGTGGCCTGCGGCAACAGCCACACTATCACTATCACGCGGCGCGGCATGCTCTACACCTTCGGCCTGGGCAACCGGGGCGAGCTGGGCCTGGGCGCTGCCTTCAGCGAGGTGCGTGCTGCACGGGACAGGGGACGGGATTAGTAGCAAGCCCACTGACCTGCACAACATTGCAAAGCCTCGCTCACCCAGGCCTGGGTGGAAACAACTGCAGGGCTTCGCTGTGTGTGGGTGTCACACCCTTTCTGGGTGAGCTTGCCACCTGTCCACCCACGCTCTCAGGACCCTCGCCTGCCCGCCGGCTGACTCACCAGGTCCTGTACCCGGAGCGCGCGCTCCTGGGCAAGCCCCACCTGCGCATCGTCTCGATTGCCGTGAGTGGCACTGCCGTCATGCTGGCATGTGTGAATACGCGTGCGTCGCTCTTGTGCGTCGCCGGGGAAGGGGGTGCCCCACATGCTGCCAGCAACAGTAAGCGATTAGGTTAACTCTGCACCGCCAGCTGCTAACACTGTGCGGCACCCACCCACTTGTTCCATCGGCGCCAACCCCGCTGAACAGTGCGGCTCCAACCACACGCTGGCAATCTCTGAGATTGGCACGCTCTGGGCCTGCGGCTTCAACGCCAAGGTGAGGTGCAGCCATGTCAATGTTGTGCACCGCCTGCTGAAAGCCCTGTGTATGCACACTTGCTAGTGGACGGGGCCAGGCTGGTTGAGCCTGTGGCCAACGCAACAATCCAACGTTTTGCACCAACACTGATCGACGTCAGGGCCAGCTGGGCATCGGCAACCGTGCCGACACCGCCGACCTGCGGCCCGTGTCTGGCGCGCTCAGGTGGGCCGGCTTGCTTGACTGCACGCAAACCGCTGTGCTGGCTTGGGGGCCAGCATAGCTGGTGCCTCAGCAGATACTCAACCAGGTCAAGCAGGTTCATTGCACGCATTGCGTCCAACTCACTCTCTGATGCTCTGCTACAACCAACACTCTTTACCAGGGGCTACCGCGTCGTCGCGGCCGCCGCCGGCATGCACCACTCCATGGCGCTGAGCTCCGACGGCAGCCTGTTTACCTGGGGCGAGTGAGCTGGGCTTTGAGGGTACAGGGGGGCGGCCTCCCACCAGGAGCAGTGAGGAGGGTGCCATGGAGGCGAGCCCTGGCTCCACCTGCCTTGTGACCAGATGCATGAATGGTTGCCGCGCAAACAATAACGCCAAGCCCCTTCAATACCTCTCAAACCAGCCCGCCATTTCCTTGCTTCACCCCCACCACCCAACTGCACGCCCACAGCGGGCGCTACGGACAAACAGGGCACCCCCAGATGCACGCGTTCCACATGATGCAGGCCGGCCCGGGCCTCGTCCTCGACCACCCCAGGAGGCTCGACTCCCTGGACCCCTTCAGGCTCACCCCTTGGAAGCGGTGAGCCTCGAGCGGCGCCGTTGGCAGACGATAGCTGGGATGGCTTGAAACCTCGCTGTCGCTTGAGGTATTGCAAAATCTGCTTGCGCACCTCTTGCTTGCTGGTGGCTGGTGGCCACCCCAAGTCCTGCTGTCGGTTTCCAACTGGCTGATTTCTGCCCTGGCTCATCACCGTTGCTGCCGGCATGCAGGGTCACTGCCATCGCGTCAGGGAGGGACGTGAGTGGCGGGTGCCCTTGGGGCGGTTGGGCCTGATGAAGGAAGGAAGGCGGGATGGCAGGGGTGCTCGCACAACGGCTGATTTCTGCCCCGTGCCATGTGCAACGTTCTCACCCTTTGCCCCCCACGCGACCCTCCCTCTGCAAACCACCAGCACTGCATGGCGGTCACCGTGTGCGGCGAGCTGATTGGCTTTGGGCGCAACCGGGTGAGTTTGGTCGGGGGCAACGAAGAGGTGTGTTGCTGGTGTGGAGTAGGATGTCCACTGAAGATGTAATCTTGTCGATTGAAGCTGTAACCTCATCAAACCCCTCTGACCAAATTTTGCCTTTCATTAATTGCAGTGCGGCGAGCTCGGCATCGGCCACAAGGTGGGTAGAGGGCTTCGAGGCCAGGGGCTGTGTTGCTGACGTGGCTGGTGCAGCGTTGCGTCACAAGTCGGTCGACCTAAGAGCTGGGTCAGGGCCCAGCACACTGTTAGGCACCCTTAAGGCTCATCTCTGATGGCCCATCCCAAATTCCTCTCGCTGCTCGCAAACCCTAGAACATCGTATGGACCCCCACCATTGTCAACACCGCCTGGACCAACGAGCCCAGCGCATTCTTCAGGGCGTCACAGGTCGCGTGCGGCGCGACGCACACCCTGGCGCTGGTCATGCACCACGGCAAGCTCGTGCCCTGCGCTGCAGGTGCGTCGTGAGGCTGTTGGGCCCTCACGTCAGCGTTGCATCGAGTTTGTAGGCAGCTGCAGGCAGCTGTCTGGCAAGTTGCTCGCCTTCAGTCTCTGCAGCACACGCATCCTAGCCTGCTTTTGGCAGATGACACAGCACCTCGGAAACTTACAAACCCCGCCTCCAATGCCCTGCACGTGCTGCCCCAGGCGCCTGCGCCTTTGGCCAGCTGGGCCAGGGCGACCAGGTTGCGCGCTCCCGCTTCGTGCCCGTGCGCTCGCTCATCCACGCCGACATCGTCACGCTCGTGTGCGGCGACCACAACGGCGCCGCCATTGCCGGTGACGGGACCGTCTACGTCTGGGGCAGGTGCGGGCTTTCAGCTGGGCGTGGGGGGCTGGGTGCCTCAGCTGGCATGGGCTGGTTGTCTGGCATGGCATGCCAGCAGCGCTGCTGCTGCAGGTCCACGCTGCTGTGTGTTGTTCAAGTGTTCATTGGCTTGAAGACAGGCACCCATCTGGAGACCTCCTCTTGCATGATTCCCAGCCTTTGAATGTTGCTGATGCAGCGCTGCCGACGCCCTCTCGCACCCGCAGGAACGACCACGGCCAGCTGGGCATGGGCGACACTCGCAGCCGCTGGGTGCCTACGCGGCTGGAGGGCTTCCGCGCGGTGCACCCCGACCGCACGCTGCGCAAGAGCAAGCGCACGCTGCCGCGCATGCGGCCGGTCGCGCCGCCGCCGGAGGAGAGGGACCAGCCCGGCTTGGCAGGCGCGGCCGAGCCCGGCGCTCTCGTGGCGGCCAAGGGGGCGTTTTTCTTCGGCCCGAGCAAGCCGCAAGGGGCGCCCGGCGCGGAGGCCGGCGCGCGGGGCGGGACGATGGCCACGACGGAGCTGCTGCAGGGGCTGGAGGAGGACGGGGAGGAGGCCAGCAGCGAGGGGAAGGACAAGGGCGCGGCGGCCGCCCCCAGCGCGCCCCCCTCGGCAGCAGCCGCAGCGGCCAGCGAGCCAAAGACAGAGGAGGCTAGCGAGCAGCACGGCTCGCTTGCCACAACGGAGCTCCTCAAGGGGCTGGAGGAGGAGGGGGAGGAGGCCAGCAGCTAGGGGCGGGCGAATGGCGCCGCGGCCGCCCCCAGCGCGCCCCACTTTGCAGCAGCGGCGGCGGAGCCGGTGACGCCGCCGCCTCCGCCGGTGGCGGCATAGCCGGCGGGCACTGACAAGCCGGTGCCTGCTGGATAGAGCGAGCGCGGGGGCCTGGCGCCGCCGTCCGCCAGGAGGCAACCCACTGCTTCACAACTTGTTTCTCACGTGCACTGTCGCGTTCAACGCGCGGCCCTGCTTTCCTGGGCTCAACTCAACCCCCAGCCCTGTGCCAGGACCGTTCTCATGCATCCGTGCAGCAGCCTGTACCGCGCTTCCCTGCAGACCTGCCCTCTTGCCATGCCCTCGAGCCCTTTTTGCCCAGCAGCCAATGCCAACCCCCTGGCATGCATGCCTGCTTTCCTGGACCACGCGCCCTGCCTTCTTGCCAAACCCTCGGGCCAATTTTTCGGCCGGCCACCCGGCAAAGCCCCGCAGCAGCGATGACAGGGATGCGTCCCTCACGGCCATTGCCCTACGCACTTGCGAGAGCACGCACCTGATGCCACTCTGCCACAGAGAGCCTGGGTCGCAGACGCCCCATGATGCATCCATGGGCCCTGAGACAGTGGGCCCATGGGCCTGGCTCCGTCCCCTTCCCCTCGCGCAGCGCCGTTTGACTTTCGGCACTCGGTGGCGGCGCGCCGCCGCCCACCAGCAACCGCCAGGCCTGCCCCTGCAAAGGCCGTACATTTCACTAAGCCAGCCACTGTTCCACCACCGCACGCAAGCTAGAGGCCGTGTAAACGTCCAAACCGCTCTGCAGGCGGCCAGATCGGGCTTCATCAGCGCCTCCCTGCATCTCAAAGGCTTGAATTGCATCTATAGATTACATATAAGCCTTCCAGGGGCCTCCCCGAACCGTGCTTGCACACCCACCCGCCCAAAGCGGGCCGAAACATGCGCAGCGGCCAGCACAAACATGAGCGGTGACAACGGCATATCGGACCCGGGCGGCACCAGCGGCGATGGAAGCGGAGGCGGCGGTGGGCGGGGCACAGCAGCAGGCGCAGCGGTGCAGCGGCGTGGCGCCCCAATCGACGGGCGCCGCACGCCCGGCGCGGCGGCAGCCCTGCCCTTCCGGAGAAGGTGGGACGCTCATCGAGCGGAGCGAGCGAGGGTGATGCCATGCGCCAGGCGATTGAAGGAGCAGGCACAACCGTCATTCGTGGCTTGGCCGTGGCCGCGCTTTCCGATGCAACCCGCTGCCAATGTTGCCACCAACACTGCCGCCCCTCGGCCCCACCCCACGACGCCCCTCGCCCCCCAAAAGAGACCGCTGGCTGCTCGCCGCCTCTGCGGCCGCGTGCCTGCTGTACGCCCTGCTCGTCTGGGACTGGGCCACCGGCTCCCGGCTGCTGCGGCGCGCGGGTGGGCGCGGCAGCGGGCGCGAGGTTCTCGTACTTTACGTGTTCGCCCACACAGACCCGGAGTTCCTAGAGAACCTCAACTTCTTCGTGCACGAGGCGATCGAGCCCGACGTGGGCGTGTGCGATTATGTCATCGCGGTGCAGCGGGGGCGCGGCCTGCAGGCGAGAGCAGCGAGGGGGCTCGGCGGTGGTCGTTGCGTTGCGTTGTTCCAAGGGCCGGCCGGGTTTGTGATCGGCGGCTGGGCAGGTCTAGGGGATTTGGGGGGGGGGTTTGGAGGGCCGCACTTACCCATCAACAGCGCCTTACTCGGCCCGTGCCACACCCCTTGCACATGTGCTCGCCACTCCCCCGTCTCCTTGCATGCCCGCGCCTGACCGACTCGCCAACCCCCTCCCTGCCATGCGCTCATCCCCTCCCTCTGCTGCCGGACCCCTCCCGCGCCCCGCCCCCCCCCCCACACACACACACTCACACCCCAGATGGACCTGCTCCCCGAGCTGCCGCCCCACGCGCGCTACGTGTTCCACGACAACTCTTGCTACGACTGGGGCACCTTCGGGTGGCTGCTGCTGGCCAGCGGCCACGCGGACCGGCGGGCGTACCGGTACTTTTTCTTCGTCAACTCGTCAGTGCGGGGGCCCTTCATGCCGCCATACGCGAGGGTGGGCGCCCGAGGGGGGCGCGGTGGGGTGGGGCGGGGCGGGACGCCGGGGCGCTGGGAATACGGGGTTGATTGCCGCACGTGGTGTTTCAGTTCCACGACAGCAGCGGCGCTCTCCCAAGGGCAGCCCAAGCGCCCGCGCGGATGCGCCCCTGCCCCATTCAGCAGCAACCCCCTGCCCGATCACCCCCTCCCCCCTTTCAGGGCCTCCTGCACTGGGCCGAGCCCTTCCTCAGCCGCCTGGACGGCTCCGTCAAGCTGGTGGGGCCCACCATATCCTGCGAGGGCAGCCCCCTGGACGGCGACCCCAAGGGCGTGTGGCGCCGCAACCCCCACGTGCAGTCGTACGTGGTGGCCACCGACAGGGTGGGGCTGGAGCTGCTGATCGCCGACGGGCGGGTCTTCCAGTGCCACAGGCGCGTGGGGGATGGGGGGAGATGGGGGCAGGTGGGGGGGATGGGGGCAGATGGGGGCAACGGGGGCAAGGTTTGGAAGAGCAACACGCAAATGCGTGCAAGCTGCAGGCATGCGCACACGTCGCCCTGCTCGGCGCGAAGCACGGGCGCACGCAAACGCACGCGCTCTCCCCCTCTCCCTTTTTCGCCACCCCACGCGCCTTTGCCCCCCTCCTTTACCCAGAGACCGCTGGAACACCATCTATTATTCAAAGCTCGGCTCCCTCCAACCCTCCTACCCCTCACACACACCTCTCTCTCTCTTTTTCTTTCCTAAGTAACCTCCCTTGATGATCTCAACGCAGGGACCGCTGGAACACCATCTACTATTCGGAGCTGGGCTCCAGCGCGGCCATCCTGGAGGCGGGCTACAACCTGGACTGCCTGCTGCTGCGCTACCAGGGGGTGGACTGGCGGGACCGCGCCAACTGGGGGTGCAACGAGCGGTGCGCTGCAGCTGCGGGCCCAGTCCAGGCCCCGTTTCAGCGACTGCGGCTGCGGGCGGGCTTGCCGGGACGGGCTGCATCGCGCGGTCGCCTGCGCGTTTGGCAGCACGATTCCAAAATGAGGCGGTCCCCAACCAAAACGGGCCCCGGCCTTGGCCCCGGGCTCCGCCCGGCGCGGCCAAACCCCCTTCTCTCTCGCCCTCGCGCACGCCGCCCTCCACCCCAACCAGCATGACCGCGACCAGCGAGTTTGGCATGGACGGCGTTTCGGTGGACCCGATAGAGGTCATGTTTGTCAAGGTAAGGGAGAGGGGGCAGGGGCGAAGACACGGGGCGAGCCAGGCTGTACCTTGAGCGTGCTTATGGTAGGGTTTCGGTCGGCTGCGCTTGCTGCGCGCTGCTGCAGTGGGTGCTGGCTCCAACTTGATCGTGGGCCTCGGCGCACCTCTTCCCTTCCTCAGCACTCCAAAAAGCGCCCTGGTGAAGGTCCCAGCGTTCGCATCTCCCTTACCCCTCATGTTTTTTGCTAACGCCAATGCGCAGGTCAAGTCCTACATGCTGACCAGCGAGTGGTCTTTCAGCAAGAAGGCCGTCAAGTACCAGCAGTGGCGGGAGCAGGAGGTGGGTTTCTGTTAAAGTGGGAACGGTCGCAAAGAGCAAGCAAGAAAGGGAGGGATGCATGCGCGTGCTGCCGCTCCCGGCCAACCCCTTCCCGTTTCCCACGGCCTCAATCCGTCCATGCCCCCTTGCGGCCGCGCCCCGCCCAGGACGCTCGGTTCGCAGAGCGCACGCGCGCCGCGGGCCTGCGGCCCAGCAACGGCTCCACTTCTGCGGCGCTCGCGGCCAACGAGTTTGCCGAGAGCCCCGCGCGGTTCCGCGCGCCGCGGGTGCTGGAGATGCGGGCGCGGGGCGGCAAGTGCTTCGACTTTTTGTTCTACGAGACGGAGAACCCCGACCTGAAGGTGAGTCGTGAGCGGTTGTGACCCATGGCTTGCATGGAGCATGAGTCATCGCTTGTGACTTGGGGTGCACGGCTGCACTGGGGGTGGGGTGGCGCTGCTTGGCGGCGTGCCTGAGCGGGTCCCTGCGCGAGAGCCAGGCGCGAGGGGCCTGCCCCGGCCGCAACGAAGCACTCGCGCCTCGCCTGACCAGCGCACTGCCCGCCCGTCATGATCGGCGCTGAAGGTGCTGGGCGGCGGCAAGGAGGACCTGTGGCGCCACTTTGTTTACAATGGCCAGTTCGAGGCCCGGTCCCACAGGCGCGCGGAAGGGCTGGGGAATGGGGTGAATTTGGGAGCGCCAGCCGCCATCGCCAACAGCACGGGCCCACCTCGGTTGGCCACCCGCCTTGCCCCTCCCCCCAACGAAGCCGCACCTTCCCCCCCCCCCAAACTGCACTCACCCGCCCAAACGAAAGGTTCCTCTGCGAGTCCATCAACTATGACCAGCTCACGGCCTGGTGACGGCCCGGCCCGAAAGCGCCTCGATTGCGCCGTGGCAACCTGGCCGCGCACCCTCTGCGCGCCGCTGCACGGCCGTGCACATTGTTTTGCGGCAACAAAGGCCATGAAGAGACCTGCCGCCCCCATGCCTGCTGCCCTGCACCCATTTCGTGCTGTAACCTCCCGTGTGTCATCTTCTGGCAGGCGCACCGGTGACCACGCAGCCGCGCGCGCCTCGTGGGCTCGGCAAGGGCTCTCGCCCAAACCCCTTCTGCCACGCTGCGGAAGTGTGCACGTCTTACAGGGGGACTGTCTTCAAACCTCAGGGGTGATATGGGCGACAGGGCCCATTATTATGGTGTGTGGGCCCCTCGAGCGCGAACCAAGACGGCCCATTAGCAACGCTGGCAGATGCAGCGGGCGCTGGGGCGGGCGCAATCGCCAGAGCCGGCGGGGGGCGTCGAGCGTGTCAGGGGGAGTGTGTCAGGGGAGAGACAACAAGCGCGCAATGAACGGTCACGATACAGTGAAGCCACGCAAGAGCGGCCCCCAACCAACGGGGGGGGGGGGAACGGAGGGGAGCGCGCTCTGCGGTGGGAGGGCCTGTGCGGCCCCAGGTGGCGGCGCGGCCGCGGCTTGTGGTAGGCTGGGGTGCGGCCGCGGGCTGTGGCGGAGGGTCAAGGTCACGGGTCGAAGGTCAGGAGGAAGGCAAAAGTTGCAACAGAGACAGCCGACACAGGGTGGCATCTGCGGGGGCGCTGCCAGGCCGCCGACGGCGGCGGCCTTTCGCGTGCGCCTTGAGGCGACAAGCGGGCGCCGTCCGCGCCGATGCGCCTTGGGCCGGCGCACAGGCGGGCCGTCCGCGCCTTCACTTCTTGGCCGCCCCCTTGCCGATGGGCGCCTTCTTGATGCCGCCCTTCACGCCGCCGGCCTTCGCGCCGCCCTTCTTCTTGGCGGCCTTTGCTGCCTCTCGCGCCGCCGCGTCCTTGGCCGCCTGCCAGGGGGAGAGGGGGTCGACAACGGCGGCCGCGGCGTCAGCGACCGAGGTCGCGCAACATATGCATGCAAAGGCAACGGATGAGTGCAATCGGGGGGCGGCAGGAGGCGGGAGCGGACGTGGCAACGGGGCGGCTGCAAAAGGGGGCTAGAAGCGCGCCACGCAGGCACGTGGCGGTGCGAGCGGGGGCCCGTTCAGGCGCCGCGGCGGGAGCGGCGGCGTCGC
>VIYE01000197.1:0-10234 GCA_008037345.1 Messastrum gracile | reverse complement strand
CGGGCGCTATGGCGACCCGGGGCCGGCGCCGGCGCCACCGCCGGCGCTGGACAAGCCGGAGCTGGGCGGCGTGTACAGTGGCAAGGTGAGGCGGGCCCTGGAGGTTTTTATTCAAACCTTCGGGCACCATCGGCAGGCGGTTTGCGGGCGGGTGGGTGTACAACCCAGACATAGATGGGGGGGCGCCGGCCTTTAGCAATGCAACGCGCGCCCTTGAAGCCAAGCGGGGGGAGAAGCAGCGCCAGGGTTCTTTCGGGCAGGGTTCTGGTTCCAATAGGTGGCTCAGCGCTTGGCCGACCGCCGGCCCTGCGTGGACACCACCCGTCCCCCGCTCAACCCCCTGCACCACCCCCATAAAACCCCTCAGGTCTCTGGCATCATGGAGTTTGGCTGCTTCGTCGAGGTGGAGGGCTTCCGGCAGAAGGCGAGCGGGCGCGCCTTGGGCGCTCCCCGGGGCCCAAACACAGCGGCGGGGCCCCATGTGGGCCAGCGGGGGCTTAGGCTTCGGCGGCCAGCCCTCCAGACGGCGCAGCCGGCTGTGCAGTTGCGGCGGCTGCGGCACTGCCAGCTGCGGGCGGTCCACCAGGGCCCCGTGCGCGTCCTCGCCCTGCCGCTTACCCGACAAGTTGCGTAAACCCCCCTCGCGCTTACATAAACCGCCCTCGTAGGTGGAGGGCCTCGTGCACGTGTCCAACATCACAACGGCCAAGGCCAGCAGCGCCAAGGGGCTGGTGGAGCGCGGACAGGAGGTGCGGAACGGGGGCGGCGCAGCTGAGGTCCCAGGGGAGGGGGAAGGAGGGAGGGGCAAGGGGCCGAGCTGGACCAGAGGCAACCTGCAACCTGCAACGGCACCCGCGGTCCTGTTTGCCAACCCATTGCTTCCCTTGCCAACCTCCGCAGGTCTGGGTCAAGGTGGTGTCTGTGGCCGGCCAGCGCGTGGGCCTCTCAATGCGCGACGTCGACCAAAAGACGGGGCGGGACCTTTTGGTGCTGGACCCCAACAAAGCGGCCGCCCCAGGGGGCGCGTCCAAGACGGGGCTCCAGGGCATCAGCGGCATCAAGGTCAACCCGGACGACTTCGTCGAGACGGTCAAGCGGTGCGGGGCCGGAAGGGCACGATTGGGAATAGTGCGGCGGGCTGGCTCACGGGCTGGTTGGGGTTTTGGGGGTGGTGGTGTGCCCGTGATGTTTTGAAGCCGGCGCTGGCTCTTTCGGGCAGTTGGTGCTGCGTGTTTGAGCAGCCGCGACCGATGGGCGCCTCCATGCATAGAAAAACAAACACCCCTGCTGCGCCGCTGGGACTCGAACCCGCGCCAGGCGCGGCAAGAAACTGACGGAGATCGAAAAGTGGGAGTACAAGCAGCTGATGCAGGCGGGCGTGCTGGACGTGCGGGAGCACCCCCTCTTCGACGAGGAGGTGGGTGCCTAGGGCCGAACAGCGTCCGGGGTGTAGTTGAGGGGTTTCGCATGCGCCGGGGCGTCGGTGGGGACACGAGTGGGAGGCCAGGCCAGTCAGCATGGTTGCGGCGGCGACAAGGCTGCGCGGCCGGGGGCAAGCTGGGCGGCTCGCGTGCGGCCGTGCGCATGGCAGCATCCCGTGCTCGGCTGCTGCTGCGCCGTGCCCCTCGTTCTAAGCCCTCCGCTCCCTTCTCCTCCCCCCCCCTCCCCCTCCCAACTCCACAGGGCGGCCAGGGCGTGCTGGCTGGCGCCGACGAGGACGCAGAGGAGGAGTTTGAGATCGACCTCAACGACCGGGTGAGGGGGGGTGACGTAATGCTGCCCGTGACTAACGCTACACGCCGCGCGTGACCCTCGTCTTGCGTTGGCTTGCGAACTCATTCGCGCGCCCGTTTCGGGGCCGCCGCGCATGCGGGCTTGAGCCCGGCCGCATCTGAGGCCGCGCCCCCGCTCCGACGCCGCCATCAACACGCTCTTGCCTTCTCTCCCTTCTTGCCACCACCCTGCCCGCAGGAGCCCGAGTTCCTCAAGGGCCACAGCAGCAAGAGCGGGATAGAGATGAGCCCCATAAAGATCGTGAAGAACCCCGAGGGCTCCCTGCAGCGCGCCGCCATGACGCAGGTGGGTGGGGGGTGGAGAGGGGGGTTGGGGGGTGGGGCGGGATGGGGTGTGTGGAGGTGCTTTGGGGCAGGGGCCGCCCAACCAAGGAGCCTGCAGCTCGAGAAGCAGCGGCGGACGCACGCACCGACACACACTCTCTTGCACTTGCGCCCCAACACACACCCTCGCCATCGCAGAGCGCCCTGTCCAAGGAGCGGCGGGAGCTGCAGGTCCAGCAGCAGCGGACGCTCCTCGACGCCATCCCCCGCGACCTCAGCCGGCCCTGGGAGGACCCCATGCCTGAGGAGGTGGGCCCATAATGGATGTCACAGGGGCCGGCGGCTTTTGTGTGTGCTTGTCGTATGCCCGCAGGGTTGGGGGCGGGGAGCGGGCAAGCGACTGACCACCTGTTGCCCACAAACACCCTCCTCCCCTCTCATCGCAACCTGCCCTCCCCCTCCCCCCAAAAAGGGCGAGCGCCACCTGGCTATGGAGCTGCGTGGCCTGGGCATGGAGCAGGCGGGCGGCTACGAGGTCCCCGAGTGGAAGGAGAAGGCCCTAGGTGCGCGCTGCGTGTGCTGGGCGTGCTGGGCGTGCTGGGCTGCCTGGTCTGCATGCTGTGCGCCGCGGTGTCCGTCCGTTTAGCCTTACTCCTGATTGCCGGCACAGCCCTGCCCATGCGGAACCGGCTGCATGGCTCATCGTCAACTCGCCCTCTTGCTCCTCTCCTGCCCCCCTCATACACACACCCCTCCCTCGTTTGTCCCGTTCCCCCTCCCCAGGCAAGGCCCCCACCTTTGGCATCAAGGACGACCGCTCCATCAAGGACCAGCGCGAGAGCCTGCCCATCTTCAAGCTCAAGGACCAGCTGGTGCAGGCGGTGATCGACAACCAGGTTTGTGATCTGGGGGGCATGATCTGGGCAACATCTGTGGCCTACGCGTGTACGGGGATGTTTGGGGGGATGGGCCTGCCCATTTTCAAAGACCAGGTGCCAAACCCAACCCCGAGCCGCTCCCCTTAATGGGTTCAAACCCTCACTGAATTCCATCCCTGCAGGTGCTGGTGGTCATCGGCGAGACGGGCAGCGGCAAGACGACGCAGATGACCCAGTACCTGGCAGAGGTGGGTGCAGGGCCGGGGGGGCGGCGGGCGGGGGGCTGGGCATGAGGGGTGTCCTGGCGGTGAGGGGAAGAGAGGCGGGGCCGCGCGGCAAGACAACGCAATGACCCGCGCCCTGGCCCCCCCATCCCCCCAACGATGACGGGCCGTCGCTGGCATACCACATCCATTTTGCGTCCCTCCTCAATCGCCACCTTTAAACCTCCCCCCCCAAAACGCCCCCAAGGCTGGCTTCACGAGCCGCGGCAAGATTGGCTGCACCCAGCCCCGCCGCGTGGCCGCCATGTCCATCGCAAAGCGCGTGGCCGAGGAGTTTGGCTGCCGCCTGGGGGAGGAGGTGCGGCCCCGCGCCCCAGCGACTGTTCGCCGCCTTGTTTCTGTGCGCACGTGCTGGCCCGATTTGAGTGCCCATTCTTCAGCCCTGCACACTCTCTCCACGTGGCGCGCATGCCTGCCGAGCCCTCGATCAGTGCTCCTCACATGCGCACAGAGGCTGACGCCCCTTGCTGCACCCCTCTCCCCCAAACTAAGGCGCGACCCCCCCTTAAACACGCCCCAGGTGGGCTACTCGATCCGCTTCGAGGACTGCACGTCGTCATCTACGGTTATCAAGTACATGACAGATGGCATGCTGCTGCGCGAGTGCCTCCTCGACGACATGCTCACCAGCTACAGGTGCGTTTGGGGTGCATTTGTGTACATCCGGGACGCACAAGTCAAGGGGGGCATGCACACGTCCACTCACTCACTCACGCACTCACTCACTTACTCACTCACTCACTTACACTCGCTCGCCCGCTCGCTCACACACCCACTCAATCACCCGCTCGCTCACTCACAGCGTGGTCATCCTGGACGACGCCCACGAGCGCACCCCTCCCCACACACGCACACACTGGATTACCAACTTGCCCTATCCAACCAAACTTATCCCCGTCCCAAAATACACACAGCGTGGTCATCCTGGACGAGGCCCACGAGCGCACCATCCACACGGACGTGCTTTTTGGCCTGCTCAAGGAGGTGAGGAGGAATGGAGGGAGGAAAGAAGCAAGGAGGGAAGGAACGGAGGAGTGAAGGGTGGAAGGGAGGGAGGGACGAAGGCAGGGGGGGAGGGAGGAAGGATGTAAAATTTCTTGGATGCATTGATGCAAGGAAGATGTGGGAAGGGAGGGCGCGATTGTGTGCATACCCAGTTGCCACACCTTCCCTCCCGCAGGTCGTCCAGAAGCGCCCGGACTTCAAGCTCGTCGTCACCAGCGCCACCCTGGACGCCGAGAAGTTCTCCGGGTACTTCTTCAACTGCCCCATCTTCACCATCCCCGGGCGGTGCGTTTGCCGGTGGCCCGATGGTGGGGCGCCCCTGCTGTCTTCCCTGTCGCTGCGGCGGATGTAGTCCCACTCGTCCCATCACCACTGGCCCAGCAAGGTGACCCCCACCCAACACCCACCTGGCCCTGCTCGACACGCCCTTCCCACGTCCCCCACACCTTCTGCGCACCTTCTCCCCACCTTCCCGCCACCTTCCCGCCGCAGCACCTACCCCGTCGAGATCCTCTACACAAAGGCCCCCGAGACGGACTACCTCGACGCCGCCCTCATCACGGTCATGCAGGCGCGCCCCGCGTGATTGATGCATTTGGGTGATGGGCAGGAAACAGGGGCACGAACTGCTCCACGCATCAGCCCCTAGTCGGCGCCTTGGGAACGGACATGCCTTCGCGTTCTAGCACCACGTGTTCTTTCTTGCCGCCCTAGCGCATCCCTACTGCCCAAAGCCAGCCTGGAAATTCAAAATTGCATTCGAACCCCGCCGCGCAGATCCACCTGTCCGAGCCGGAGGGCGACATTCTGCTGTTCCTCACGGGCCAGGACGAGATCGACAGGTGTGCCCCTTGAGGGGTTTATTTGCGCAGTTGTTGGGGGGAGAAGCCTCGGTCCGTGTGGCCTATGGTGTGCTCCAGGTAGCGTTTTCAGGTTCTCGCGCCCTCTCCTCCCCAACCCGGCCCCCAACGACCCCTCATGTTTAAACCCTATTTGCACCCCGCAGCGCGGCCCAGACGCTGTACGAGCGCATGAAGAGCCTCGGCCCGGCAGTGCCCGAGCTGATCATCCTGCCCGTGTACAGGTGCGCGCCCGTGTTGGGTTGTTGTGGAGGTTGGGTGGGTGAGTTTGCACGCTCGCTTGCATTTGCTTTTCAGGGGGGGGGAGGATCGATGCAAGTCAACCTTAACGACGACGCCTGTGCACTGCACTTGTTCCGCCAGCTTCAAACCGGCGTGCCAGCCCACTCACCCCACACCTCACCCTCTACCCCCCAAAAACAAACGTGCAGCGCGCTCCCGAGCGAAATGCAGACCCGCATCTTCGAGCCCGCGCCCCCCGGCACGCGCAAGGTGGTCATCGCGACTAATATTGCCGAGGCCAGCCTGACCATCGATGGCATCTATTACGTCGTCGACCCCGGGTTCAGCAAGCAGAAGGTGCGCGCGCCCTTGAGTTTTCCGGTGTTCGTGTTTCGGAGTGTGCATGTATACACGACAAAGCTGTTTAGCTTTGGTGTACAACCCAACTCCCACACACCCCTTCGAACCCTCAACTCCGAACCCTCAACCCCCGAAATTCCCACCCCTCCCCAAAGGTGTACAACCCCAAGAACGGCATGGACTCGCTGGTGGTCGCGCCCATCAGCCAGGCCAGCGCGCGGCAGCGCGCCGGCCGCGCCGGGCGCACTGGGCCAGGTGCGCGCGGGGCTGGGCGCAATGGGGGCCGTGCGCCCCAAGGGCCCCGCATCCTTTGCCCCTGGCTGGCCCTCCATACAACATGGCAGCGCGTCGGCCCGGCGCTTGGCACAGCAACCCTTGACCCTTAATCTCTTCCCACGAATGCGTTCATAAGCAAGCGTCACCGGCCGTTCGCTGCGGCGCCCTTGTCGCTAATCCCCTCCACCCCACCACCGCACCCACTCTGGTGACAGGCAAGTGCTACCGGCTGTACACGGAGGCGGCCTACAAGAACGAGATGCTGCCCACCTCCATCCCCGAGATCCAGCGCACCAACCTGGCCATGACGGTGCGGGCCCCGCCGCACCTTAGTTGGGCGTTGGGGCGCTTCTCCGGCGCGTGCGTGCCAACAGGACCGCATTCACACCACCCAACCTAACCACATCTCCACGCAACCTCACCCCACACCCCACACCCTCCTCTACCTCGTCAGGTCCTGACCCTCAAGGCCATGGGCATCAACGACCTGCTGGGCTTCGACTTCATGGACCCGCCGCCCGCCCCCACCCTCATCAGCGTGAGCGGCCTGTTCTGGGGATGGAGTCTGCGCGCCACGGACGCAGCAGACGCGCAGCCTTGCCTGGCAGACCCCGTGCAGTTGAGATCTGACCCAGTCAAACCTGGCCGTCTTCTACACCCGTTCTCAGGCCCTGGAGCAGCTGTACAACCTGGGGGCGCTGGACGAGGAGGGGCTGCTGACGCGGCTGGGGAGGAAGATGGCAGAGTTCCCCCTGGAGCCGCCCATGAGCAAGGTGGGAGGGGGGTTGGGGGGAGACGGGTACAAGCGAGGGGGTGTGCACCAGGGGGGGGAAAGGGACGAGGAGGGGCTGCTGACGCGGCTGGGGAGGAAGATGGCAGAGTTCCCCCTGGAGCCGCCCATGAGCAAGGCAAGAGGGGGGTGGCGGAGCCAAAGGGGCGCGCCCGGGGCAGGGAGGCGGGGGTTTGCGCGCGGACGCTTCCCCTCGGACCACCGCCCGCTTCCGCATGGTCTCTTACCAACCGTCTCCCCACCCCCGTGCCACCTCATCATCGTTTGAACCCTGCTGCTTTCACAGGTGCTCATCGCCAGCGTGGACCTGGGCTGCAGCGAGGAGATCCTCACCATCCTCGCGATGCTCTCGGCCCAAAACATATTCTACCGCCCCCGGGAGAAGCAGGCGCAGGTGCGGCCGGGGCGTTTCACTTTGAGGCGCCGGGGCCGGGGAAGAGGTTGCAGGTCGCGTGCTGTGCTGGCCGTGCGAGTCAGGGGGACCGGGTTTGCTGCTGCACTTGCACCGCACATGCACGTGCATGCGGACATACCTGCCTCCCACCTCTCTCTCCATTATACACGCACATGCACACACACATGCACACGCCCATGCACGCAAACCCCGCAGTCGGACCAGAAGCGCGCCAAGTTCTTCCAGCCCGAGGGCGACCACCTCACTCTTTTGGCGGTGTACGAGGCCTGGAAGGCGGCGAAGTTCAGCAACCCCTGGTGCCACGAGAACTTCCTGCAGGTGAGGAGTCTGGAAGGGAGCTTCTCGGCAAGAGGGGGGACCGCTGCGCAGCGTTAAGGGCCCGCACACGCGGCACCGGAAGCCATATTCTAACCTTTCGCCCGCTCCCCCCCACCCCCTCCAACCCCCCTCCCTTCCAGTAGCGCGCCCTCAAGCGCGCCCAGGACGTGCGCAAGCCCTTCTTTGCTCACCGCTGCCTTGCCCCCACTCCCCAATCCGCCTCCACCCCAGGCGCGCGCCCTCAAGCGTGCCCAGGACGTGCGCAAGCAGCTCATCGCCATCATGGACCGGTATAAGCTCGACCTCGTCAGCGCGAGTGAGGGGGCCCACCTGCAAACTTGGGGACCCGGAGCCTTGATAAACATGCGCCCTTCGGCACCAAGCCTTCCTGGGAGTCGCGTCCAACAGGCCTGCAGGGAGGGCGAGCTGAGCGCCGCCTCAGGGGCGCCAGCGATTGCCGAATGGGTTGCACCCCCTTCGACTTCCCCCTACCTGCCTTGACGCCACTCTTTCCTCCCCTTCCCCTTTCCTTCCCTTCCCCTGCAGGCAAGAACTACACTCGCGTTTGCAAGGCCATCACCAGCGGCTTCTTCTTCCACGCCGCGCGCAAGGACCCGCAGGAAGGGTACAAGGTGGGGCAGTGGTGGGGTGGGGGTTGGTGGGTTTGGTTTCCTGGTCGGGGCTGGGCGGGGTGGGTTTGAAAGTGTTGGGTGCACGACATAGGGGAGAGACCTGCTTGCAAGCTGGGGGGGGCCTTGTGCTCGGTAGCACCCCCATGCAACACATGCACACGCGCACGCTCGCTATCTATCGCCCGAAACCCAACACTCTGCGTCTGCCTCCGCCCAAAACCCTCAGACGATCGTGGAGCAGCAGCCCGTGTACATCCACCCCAGCAGCAGCGTGTTCCAGTCCCAGCCGGACTGGGTCATATACCACGAGCTGGTGCTCACGACAAAGGAGTACATGCGGGAGGTGCGCAGCCGCTGAATTTTGCGGCGTCAGGTTAAAGTTGCGCTCGCGGCTATTCCGTGTGTTGTGGGGGTGGGGTTGCTTGCCGAGCAATGTCGGCTGTGGGGTGCAGCGGTTTGGTTATATACTACCAGCTGGTGCTTACAACAAGACGTGCATGCGCGAGGTGCGCAGTCAGCGTTTGTGCCATTGGCGCACGCATGTGCCTTGGGGACGTGCCATGTATGCGGGTCCCTGACGATGTGCGCGTTGGGGGCTGGGTCATCTTGGACCGCGCACATGTCCCCCTTATCCCCGCTGATGTCACCCGCAACCCCCCTTTGACGTCACCACCCATTAGGTCATGCACATCGACCCCCAGTGGCTGGTGGAGCTCGCCCCCCGCTTTTTCAAGCCCGCCGACCCCACCCGCCTCAGCCGCCGCAAGCGGTGGGAGCGCATCGAGCCGCTGTACGACAAGTACAACGACCCCGTGGCCTGGCGCCTGTCCAAGCGCAAAGGATGAGGGGGCCGCGTGCCGGCCGGCGGGGCGCCGCGCGCCGCCTGGCGGGGAGCTGCGCGAGGGCCCCCCTCGCTTCGCGCATGTGTGGGGAGACCGCTTGCGGCCCCGCTGCGCAGTACCACCTCTGGCGGCCGCCCCGGGGCCCGTGCGCCCGGCGGTGGCCGCTGCTGCTGCGTGGCTCAGCCATTTGTTGCCGATAGGCCTTTCTCTGTCTGTTGTGCGCCGTCGTCTCGCCTTCGTCTTGTCCTCTCTGCCTCAAACTCAAACAAGTCGCTTTACAACATGCAGCCAGGCTTCTCTCCTTCAAACCGCTCCTTCTCCTTTTCATATCTATCGCGCTTTTGCGGCTGCGCCCTGCCCGTCACATGCGTGGCCCTCGCCTTGGCAGGCCCTGCCCTGCCTGCCCATCTGCCCCCGTCGTGTGGGCTCTGACCCCAGGCGCGCCCTCGCGCGCGCCCTCTCGCGCGCCCTCGTGCGCGCTGTTCCTCTGACGCCTTGGCGCGCGTGGCGGCACGCCTGCCCCACCGCTGCGGCCGCCTCAACCGATGCGGCACGGGCTGAACGCCCGCTCGCCTCGCCCCGCGGTCGAGATTGTAAAACGGCCGGCCTCCAGACTGTGTTGCCAGGATGGAAAGGCGTGCGCGCCAGTCAACGGCGGTCAACATCCTGCGGCAGCCTGCACCATCACGCCGCGCTGCTGGTCCCAAGCGGTTGCACCCTGCACGCCAGCATATATCACAGGCTAGGAGGGCGGGGAGGCCCGTGGGCGCAGGCGACCGCCACCGCTTCATCTCGGCGCTAGCCCATCATCGCGTGTTCGGCCCCACAAATAAGGACGCACATTGGTTGTCGGATTCCCATTCTCTTACGTCTGAGCCCCCTTCACTGCCGATCTGCCCCACCCCGCGTTCTGCGCCTAGAAACATGGCGTAATGGAGAGTTGATGACTCGCACAATTGAGTAGTGCGGCTGGGCAGGCGAGGCGCGCTGCGCGGCAGGCCAGAGTGCCGCCGCCGCTCGCTGCCGCCGTCGGCGCCGCTGCCAAACGGCGGGCGGCAGGCGGCCCTCAGGTGGCCTCCACACCTCCAGGGGGCCTCGAGGCAGTGAGGAGTCAAGCGGCAGCCCATGACGGCCGCGATGCAGCCGCCGACATCGCCCCGCGCCGGCCTGCGCGCGCCGCTGCTCTCGGGGTCGGCGCCTGGCGCCTGCGGCAACGGGCCCGAGACCAAGGCCCCGCCGCACCCGCCACCACCCGCGGCCTCCACCCCCCTATCCCAACGCCCTCGCCCCTCCCC
>VIYE01000196.1:0-10240 GCA_008037345.1 Messastrum gracile | reverse complement strand
CCGCCGGCGGCGGCGCGCCGCCAGCACGGATCAGCGGCGGCGGTCTGCATCCGCCGGCACACCGCACGGCCCCAGCACCCTCCCCAGGCGGCCCAGCGAGCAAGCAGCACGCATCAGGGCGGCACAAGGGCCCATGCCCACCTCTCTGGGAGCTCGTTGCCGCCCAGCGGTCTCCACTTCCGCCTGTGGCACGCCCGCCCACCCCGGCGCAGAGGCCAGGAGGATCGAGGCCAGCCACAGGCCAAGGATCCGGGGCGGCATGGCGACCCGCGGCCTGGCGAGGGAGCGGTGTGGTTTCGTGGCCGCTGCTCGCCCGTGGCAGCCCTCGCCGCTCACATCGCGTCGTCGATGCGCACAGTCCCGCTTCCGGGCCACCGGCATGACAGGGCGAGAGAGGACGCCCCCCTCCACTGCGGTCAGCAGCCTGGCCTTCTGCTCGTTCCCCCACGCCCTCAGGATGCACCAAAGGCTCAAATGCTTGGTACTCACCCGCTGGGCTCAGATGACCGCGGCGATCGAGTCCATTCCCCCGTCTCCTGCAGTGGAGACGGCCTCTGACCGCACACGATTCGACTGAAACAACCAAGTCAATGTGCATCGCTTGCACCTGACCCCAGGGGTGCCGGGCCCGCTGAGCGGCACCGCCGATGGCGGCGGCGGTGCCTCCGTGCGGGTGAGTGTGCGGCCGCGATGGCTGGATGCACGCTGTCCCGAAGGCTGCTGCGCCATCCCGTGCAGGTGGGCGGATGCAAATGCAGCGCCGGGCCGGGCGCAGGTGCGCTGGTAGCGCATGCAGCGGGCCGTGGCGCATGCCTATGGTTTGCATCCGCCCCCGGACTGCAGGCGAGCGTCCTGGGGTCTGGACTCCCGGCACCCTGCCCCCGCCCACACCATATGTGTAGGTTGGACAACCCCCTGCCAGCAGCAGGCTGCTCTGAAAATGGGCCAGCACGGCCCCGGTCCCATCCAGGGGGCCGTGCCCTGTCCACCTGCTTGCTCGCCTGCACATGCTGTCCGGCCAAGCAGGAGGTGCGAGTCACACGCGCCATTGGAACGCCATCGGAACGCCACCTGCCAAGGCTAGCAGCTCCGTAACAGATGCGACGGCTTTCTATGGGCCGCAGAAGCGCAGCCGCAGCTCGGGCCCAGGGCCGGGGGAGTGGGCGCAGGAGAATGGGCTGGGGCGTGGCATATGCATGCCGTGGGCACGCAAAGAGAGGGGAGGGGCTAGGGGCCACTGCTTGTGTGGCGCGAGCCCTGGGTGGTTGGGTCCCGGGAGGGGGGGGCGGCGTCCTGGGGGCTTGGGGGCGCGCATGTATGGCGCGCCACGCCGCAAGCCGGGCGAACGCCGCCAGGCTCATTGTCGTTCAGAGGCTCACACACTAAAGCGCACGGGGAAAAGAGAGGGCGCAGCCCACACATAAACGCTCGAGCCTGGGCCCGTGCTGGGCCCGAGGCGCGGCGCCCGCCGCCGCCACCGACCGCACATTGCCGCGGTGGTGGTGGCCGCACACGCGTGCAGGGGTGGGCAAGGGCGCCCTCGCCCACGCTGGGGCGCATGCACCCGCCGGCTCAAGGCGGCGCCGGGGGCCCGCTCGTGCTCCGCCGCTCACGCCACCGCGGCCGGCTGCTTCTGCTGCTGCTGCTGCGCCGCCCGCTGCAGCGCGGGCGCAGCGCCCAGGATGCTGTAGGCGCACTGGCGGCCCGACAGCGTGGCGCCCTCCATCGAGTCGATGTAGTCCTGCGCGGCGAAGCAATCAGCGGGCGCGGTGAGTCGGCGGGCGCGACAAGTCAGCAGGCGAGTTGATGAGTCAGCGCGGAGAATTCAAGAAAAGGGCGGGGCAAAGTGAGCCCGAGGGCGTCAGGAAGGATCCATGTCGACAACAGTGCAGGCGGGCAGAGGCGGTGGGTTCAGCAAACTGTCTTTTCGAAGGCGACGTGCATGAACCCGGCCGCCGGGCCGCGCGCTGCCAGGCGCCGCTTGAGCGACGCGGCACTGCCAACGGCTTCACTCGAGCCCACACACGTACCCACACACTCAGCCCGCCCGCGCGCGCCTGCTTGGTGTAGCTGCCCGCCAGGAAGAAGTTGGGGATGGGCGTGACCTGGTCCGGGCGGAAGGGGTCGACGCCGGGCGCCTCGCGGTACAGGGACTGCCCGATCTTGACGATCGAGTGCCACTGCAGCTTCAGGTTGCGCGCGCTGGGGAACAGCTGGCGGATCTGTAGGGAGTGCGGGCAGTTGCGGGCGGCGCGCGGGGGCCGGGCGTGAGCTCGCAGCCGCAGGGGGCCGCCGCAGCGGACGCACGGCGGCATGCCGCATCAGGGCCCCACAGCCGAAGGCCCCCGTGCGCCCTGCCGCCCCGCGCCCGGCCGCTGCACGCCATCCCGCCCTGCCCCCGCCCGCCGCTTGCCTGCTTGTCCGTCTCCGCGGCGATGGCCTCGTTGGTCCAGCTCATGTAGGGCACCGCGGGCGTGATGACGCACTGCATGAGGCTGCCGCTGCCCTCCTTGAAGTACTCCACGGGGCTGGTCAGGGCCAGGTCGGCGAAGCAGCTGCGCGGGGGGGAGGGGCAGAGGCACATGGGCGCGTATGAGGGGTTGTGAAAGGGGCAAGGGGCGTGAGGCTGCCGCTGCCCTCCTTGAAGTACTCCACGAGGCTGGTCAGGGCCAGGTCGGCAAAGCAGCTGCGCAGGGTGGCGTGGTTGCACGAGGGTTGTGTTGGGCACAACAGGCTCAGCAGGAGGGGCAGGGCCGGGAGCATGGGGCGTCGGAGTGCCCGGCCGGGCCGCCCGCCCGAGGGTCTGGCGCCGGCCCCCCCTCCAGCGCCCGGCCAGCGCCCGGGCTCGGCAACTGAGAGCCGCCGTAGGGCGCGCAAACGCATGCAACTAGGGACGCGCCCAACCGGGCTAAGCCAGCCATCAACCAGCCATCAACCAGCCATTAACCAGCAATTACCAGGGTCGCACCTGAAGTAGGTGTCGGCCGAGTAGAGGAGGTTGTCGATGCCGCGCGCCACCTTGAGGTCGCGGTACTTGGCGGGGTCGTTGGACATCTCGGTCACCCAGCCGTCGTACCTTTGGGGGGGATTTGGGGGGGTTTTGTTGGGGAGGCGTGAGCGGTTGGTTGGTTCGGGGCCATCGGCGGGGTCGTTGGACGTCTCGGTCACCCAGCCGTCGTACCTTGAGGGGCGTTTTGGGAGGGTTTGATTGGGATTGTGAGCGGCTGTTGAGTTTGGGGCTCCGCTGGTGAGGTTGGGGGCCACGATAGTTGAGGGTTGGAACGCAGGGGGCCCGGCTTGGGCACCCCTGCTGCCCGGCCACAACCCGCAGCCCTCCCCGTGGCCAAAGGCCCCACCTCAGCTGCACGGTGATGACCGCCACGCCGACCAGCTTGTAGATGTTGTCGAAGAACTGCCACCGCGAGCGCCACGCGCCCGGGAGCAGCCGCTGGATGCCCGGCACGTCGAGGGCGGCCACGTACGCGTCCGCCGTGACCAGGCGCTCGCGGCCCTGGGGCCCGACCTGGGGGGTTTGAGGGGCGAGGCCGAGGGGATGCAGGTGGTTGGGCGCGGGGCGGGGCAGGGAGCGGAGGCGCGGTTGTGCAGGCAGGGGACGCACGGCACGACTGATGCCCACTTTCCCAAAGGCAGGCCCCTCCTCGAGGCTGCCCACTCCAGCCGCGGGCCCCCTTGCCACGCAGCTAAGTGCAAACACAGTCCGGAAGCGCGCGCGCACGGGGAGTGGACAGCGCCGCCCACCTTGAGGCCGGTGACGCGCAGGGAGCCGTCGGCGTCCTCCTCGTACAGCACCTCCTTGCAGCCCGAGCGCAGGTGGATGCGGCCGCCCTTGGACTCGACGTAGTCCGTGATGGGCTTGAGCAGGCGCTCTGCACGGTTTTCATTTTGTGCCAGTGTGTCCAGCGGCGTACGAAAAGGTTCAGTGTGCTTGCAGAGTGTTCAGCATGCACGCGTCGCGTGCAAGAGGACGCGGCAGGCCACGTTTCTCCTTGCGCGCGTGAGCTGGGCGGCCGGGCAGAGCTGGGCGCCCTGCCTGCAAAGGCTTCACAGCACACGGTACGGTTTTGAAACCACCGCCCTGAACTCCCCCAACCCCGCCCGGCCGCGCACCGGCCGGGCTGCCGTTCAGCATGCGCAGCACGCTGGCGTCGGTCTTGGTGGCGAAGAACTGGAAGATGGTGAGCATGCAGCGCGCGCTGATGTCGTTGCAGTCCAGGAAGCCGAGCGCGTAGGCTGGGGGGGGGAGAGGGTGCGGTTGCGTGTGTCAGGGCGGCAGGGACAGGACCGTGCTGCAAAGCTGGGCAAAGGGGCGTGCATGTGCGGCAGGCCCGCAAAACGTGGGTGCAGGTTGCGTCACCCGCGCAGGCGGTGATGTCACCAGGACGTGCTTGGCCTGTGCCTTCAAAACGCGCCCCCCTGTGCCTCCCCTCCCCACCAAGCCCCGAACACGCCTCGGCCGCGCGCCGCCGCTCACCGATGGGGTCCCACATGCGCTTGATGGACGCGTCGCTGCCGCCGTGGGACTTGAACCAGTCGGTGAAGGACACATTGTCGAGCGCGCGGATGTCGCGCATGCCGCCCTCGGGGTCAAACAGCGCGCGCACGATCGGCGACGTGCCCAGCGCCTGGGGGTTGTGGAGGAGGGGGAAGCAGGGCCAGGTGCGGGTGCGCGTGTTCGGGCGAGTTGGGTGGGGCTTGCAAGCGGCGCGCGTCATGCATGGCTGGCGAGCTGACTCACAGGCAGGCTCGTACGCGAGCACGCGCGGGGCGGGGCTCACCAGGCTGTTGGCGAGCTTGTCGGCCGGCTCCAGCTGCGGCGTCGTAAAGAACGCCTTGAGGCCTGCCGCGGGCAGGGAGGGCAGCAAGGGCGGGCGCGACGGGTCGTGAGGGGTCGCGGCAGCGGGCTGCAGACGCTCCGCAACCGGCTCGCGCGACACACCCCTGCACCCGCCGCCAGGGCCCTTTACTGCCGCGCCACCAACCCAGGGACCGGAGCCGCCGCCCGGGGGACCCGGCCCACACTCTCGCGCACCGTGGAAGGGCGCGCCGATCTTGGTGCCGTTGAGGTAGAAGCGGAAGTCCAGCTCCCGCACGTCGCCGTCGTTGTTGCAGAACGTGTGGGTGTGCTCCTGCGCGCACGGCGGCCGGTTAGCTCACGCTGCAACGTTGACGACAGTTGCCAGCTGGCCCCGGACGGTTGCCGGCCGGCCCGAAAAGGCCGCCACAGCTAGGGCACCTCCCGGGCTCGGCTGGCTTGCGGCCGTTCCAGGAGCGGGCAACTTTGCCCGCCGCCTGGGCGCTGCTGCACCTCCTCATTCTCTGCCCCCTCGCAACGAGCGCCGCCTTGCAGCTATTTAAAGCGCACCTTGAGCAGCAGGTTCTCCAGCACGCCGCACTTTGCCATCAGGCGGAAGAGGTTGAAGTAGCAGCCAAAGAACACGTGCAGGCCCATCTGCGGGGCCCCAAAAAGAGAGGCGCGAGCAGGGGGGCAGCATGGGCGCGTTTTGAGGTCGCAGCAGTCGCGGAGCTCGCGCACGCTAGTCAGGCCGCCGCCGCCGGCTGCCGCCTCCTGGCCCCCACTGGCTGCAGCCTGCACGCCCAGCCCCCTGGCCAACCCCGCCTGCCGCGGTCCAGGTGCAGGCTCCAAACCCCAGTCCTTCCCCCTCGCCTGCCCCCCGTCCCTGCGCGCCTCGATGTGGTTGCCATCCTTGTCCTGGAAGCTGGCCACCTTGCCGCCCACCCACTGGCGGCCCTCGTAAATGTCCACCTCATAGCCCTGAATGTGTGAGCGTGCAGGCGAGGTTTGAAGGGAAGGGCGTGGCAGGGTTTGGGGCCATGCTGGCAGGGGCGGCGGCGCGGCCAGGGGTGCGTCGGCGCGGCCAGGGGCGCGCTGGTAGTCACTACCAGCATGCCGCTGCACAAACCTGAGCAAGGCCAGCTGCCTCGGCGGCAACCCCTGTCTTTGTCTCTTCTGCCGCCGGCCTTCGGCCCCGGGGGAAACCCGCAAAGTCGCGCTGGGTCACCAGCCCCCCCTCCCCCGAGTTCCTATGCGAGTGCCCGCGGCCGCACCTGGTCCAGCAGCTCGACGGCCGTCGACAGCCCCGCCAGCCCGCCGCCCACGATCGCCACCTTGAGCTTGGGCGCGCCCTGCACATGGCGCAGGCCATGGGTGGAAGCAGCACCGTCGGTGGGTGCAGAGGGTGGGGATGCCGCCCGTCGGCATGGCGGGCGGGCTGCGCAGCCCTCGCGCGGCAGGCTGCGCTGCATTCGCGCTCACCCGCATGCACGCGGCACACCCCTTTTGTGCGCGTGTGCGCCATGCAGGGCCGGCTGCAAGGGTCGCCTAGCACAGGCCCGCCGCCCAGCCAACCCCGCAACACCCACCGGCGAGGGCGGCCCCGGCTCGGCCGGGAACAGCGACGGCAGCGGCGCGTCCTTGGGGCCGACGTCCTGGCCCGCCATGTTGCGGATGGCCACCGGCCGGTCGGGCGCGGCGACGGCGCGGACCGCTGCGAAAGCGGGTGGACGCGGCGGGGCGGCCGCGTCGGGGCGCGGGCAGACGGCGTGCGGCGCCGGCAAGCAGGCAAGGCGCTGCATGCACCCCACGAGCTTATCCTCCATCGGATTGCCCGTTTCGACGCTGCCTGCTGCGCGGCGGCCTTCGCGGCCCCTTGCTGACCACACAGGGCCGGGCGGACGCGCATTGGCCCGTAAACGCGACCTTTGTCCCGTACGCTCGTCCCGGCCACTCACCGGGCGTTCCCCTGCGCAGCGCAGGCCTGCTGCTGCACACGCCCCGCTGCTGCCGGCGTGCGGGCGCGGCGAACCGCTGGGCCGAGCCCCGCATCGTGAAGGCCTGCATCTCGGGTCCCTGGCGCCGCTAAGCCTCGGGCACTGTGGCGTCGACGATCAGCGGGAGCAGCCCGATTCGGCCAATCGGCACCGGTTCCCTGCTCGGTCGATGCGGCAACAAAGTGTACGGAGCAAAGGTGATTGTCAGGCAGCGGCACGGCCAGGTGTGGGGGCCCCGGGAGCAGGCGCGCTTGCGGGCGCCGCCTTCGCCAGTGCCGCCGCCGGCGCGGCGGCGCCACACGCACAAACACACGCGCAAACACAGGATCACAAGCACTTCGCAGCCGCGTGCGCGTGGTTGTAGTCGCGTGCCGACCCTCTTCCGCCGGCACAGCGCCCTCTGCGCCGGCGTGGTACAGCTCCAGTGAACAGCGGCTGCTTGGACTAAGCACCTTCGGCAGACACCCTTGCCCCGATTGGGGCCCCCCAGCTCTGTGGCCACAGAGGGCCGCCAAGAGAGTAGGCTCGCGGGCGCGCGCCGAGTTATTACAGCTCCCCTGCTGGGCGCGACCGCACTCACGCGCACGGCAGTCCGCCGCGGCCAGGGGCGGGGTGCCGGACTGGGGGCGCTTGCGCAGGGGCCGCGGCGCCGCGCGCATCGTGGCTGAGTTCACGCTGCTCGTACGGTTGAGGACCTCGGCTGCAGCGGCGGCCTCCGCTGGGTTGCGAGCCGGGGAGCGCCTCCGCGTGCGACCTGGCGCCAACCGTGTGCCTGGGTGTGCAGCACTTCGAGACTTCTCTCTGCAGCTGCGAGGCCGAGCTTCACCTATGCCACAAGCACGGCAAGCTGTCCTAAAGAAAAAACAGCAACATCCAGACACGCAGACACTTGCGGCAACCTCCTCCTGCGGCGCTGGCGCGTGGGTGGGGGAAGCGCCTACATGTCGGCAGCGCCACGGCCGTCGGCCCGCCACCCCTCTTCAACTCGGCCTCCCGCCCAATTGCACCGTCACAAACGAATTGCACTTCACGTTCTTTCAACACACCACACACCACACAGCCGCAACAATGCAGCTCGCCCAGAGGAAGGCCTGCAGCGTGGGTTGCGCCCGCCCCCGGGCCACCCAGCGCTGCGTTCGCGTGCGGGTCGCTCAGGTGGGTTTACCGGCTCGTTTCGAAGCGGTTCAGTGGGGTGCGGGACCTCGCCAGGGGGCTCCTCGGGCTGGGCGAGGGCGGGGCTGAAGGGCGACGAGTCTACTACGGGCCCTCCGAGCCCTGCGCTTGCTCCAAGAGAGTCGTTTCGTCGTGTTCAGCCCGTTCGTGCTGCGGCCTGCGGCCATTGGGGCCGCGGCGCCCGGGCGGCCGGGCGCCGGCGGCCTTGTGGGGCCGCTGCTGCGCACGCTGCGTTGGGTCTGGCAAGCCCGCTGCCGCCGCCGCCGCCTGCCTGTCCTCTCACGACGCTAAACCACACAACAGGTTGAGACGACCGAGGCGCCCGCCGCGGCCGCCGAGGAGAAGGCCGCTGATGGCGCGCCCATCTACATCGGCTTCGCCAAGGGCGACTACGCCCCCCGGTGAGGGACAGCGAGGGGCCTTAGCACGCCCGAGCCTGCCCAGCCTCGAAGTTCTGCGGCGAGGACATGCTGCACCCAGCGCTGCCTCCACGCGCCCCCATGAGGGCCAAGCCTGAACACACCCCGCATGCCTTCCTTGGCCAATGCTCGGCACTGCTTGGCCCACTCCCTCATCAAGCCTCCCCCCCACGCACCCTCATGCCCCTACCCCCAAAAACCCAGGGCCGGCCGCAAGGGGCGCGTGATCGTGGACGACCCCTCCAAGTACCCCTCCAAGGAGGACCTCGGCGTCTTCGCCGGCGCCACCGGTGGGGATATTGGGCGGCCCACCGGGTTGGGGGATGAATGGAGGGAGGGGAAGGGAGGGCTAGGCATGGGCGCAGCGCTTGTACTCGTGTCGCGACCAAGGGCCCCTCGCTGCCTGCTCATCAAGGCCGGTACACGGCGCCCAGCCCTACCTATTTGCGCACGGCGCTCGACCACCTCTCGCCCGCCCTAACCTAAACCCTTCTTCTGCAGGCGGCTGGGCCGGCGGCGAGGCGGGCCTGTGGAAGCTGCGCGAGGAGGTTCTCGCCGAGAAGGCCGCCAAGAAGGCCGCCGCCGCCGCCTCGGCCGCCCCCGCGGCCGCGCCCGCCAAGCCCGTCGTGCCCCAGCCCGAGGGCGACAAGGCGCCCATCTACGTGGGCTACGGCAAGAGGTGGGCGCCGCCTTGCCTCGCCCCACTCTGTTCCTTGCGTGCCTGTCCTGGAATGGGGGTGTGGGGCTGGTCACTGGCACGGTCCTCGTGGCCCGAGGGCCCTGCCAGCTTGCATAACAAGGGGCTGGTTTGCCCGCGCCCCAAGCGTGCCGCCCTGCACCCGCTCCCCCATGGCTGCCATTTTGGGCGCGACCACTCACCCTGTGCCTGCGCCTGCCCCCTCGCTCGCCCCGCAGCGACCTGGAGGCCCGCCGCAGCGGCGTGCCCGGCCGCTTCATCCTGGACGACCCCACCCTCTACCCCGCCAAGGAGGACATCGGCTTCTTCGGTGGGTACCCCTCTTTGCTTTGTTTTTGTTTGCCGCTGCTTGGGGGAGCTGGTTGTTGTACGGTTCGACCAGAATTGAGCTGCTTGAAGGCGTCTGCATGTAGAGAACAGGCGTGGCCTGCGCCGCCTTGTGCCGCCCCCAGCAGTCGCCTCCCAGCCTCTCCATGGCCGGCCCAGCCTGACCCCGCTCTCTCCCGCCTGCCCGCTCCCCAAAACCCGCAGCCGGCGCCACCGGCGGCTTTGCCGCGGGCGAGGCCGGCCTGAAGCAGTTTGTCCGCGACGGCGCCCTGCGCCTCCGCCGCGAGGGCCAGCCCGGGGGCAACTTCGGCAGCCCCGTGACGACCGCGGGCCTGCTGGTGGCGGCCGGCGTGGGCGGCGGGCTGCTGCTCAACGGCGTCGCCGACCTGGCCGCCGACGGCATCAAGGGCAACATCGCCGACGTGAGGCTCTTTGCTTTGGGAGGGGTGCTTTTTTTGAGGGAGGGGGGCAGGGGGCTTGGGGCAACATCGCCGACGTGAGGCCCTCGCGGGGCGCCGGTTTGGGGCGGGGGCGCGCGGCACGCCGGCGGGGCGGGCGCCCGGCTGGCTGCCGAGGAGGGGTTGAAACTGTGGGAACAGCCTCCCGCGTGCCCTTCAAGGGTACATTTTGCGCCGACCACTCATCGAACGCACGCCCCAGGCCTTCAACCTGTATCCCATACCTAAACCGCCTGCGCCCGCTCTCCCCTCCCCTTGCACAGGCCCCCATGGACGAGAACACCAAGCTGCTGCTGCTCGCCGCCGTCGGCCTGCTGGGCGCCGCCGGGCTGCTCGTGGCGGTCAAGGCGACCTCC
>VIYE01000195.1:0-10256 GCA_008037345.1 Messastrum gracile | reverse complement strand
GCGGGCGCGGCCGCGGTGGCGTTCTTGGCGGCGGCCGGCTTGGCGGGCTCGGCGGAGGCCGAGGCCACGAGGGCAACTGAGGGAGGGAGAGGCGAGGAAGGGAGACAGCAGCAGAGGGTGGTGAGGGGAGGGCGGGGCCTGCTTGCTTGACAACGGCGGCGACGGACGCTCGCAGGGCTAGGGAGGGCAAGGCGCGGTCGGAAGCCCGCGCGTGTGCCTGTGGAGCTGCTACGCATCTGCCTGGTCTCCGGGAGCTCCCGGCCCTGTCTGGGCCCCATTCGCCCCGCTGCGTGCACATCCCGGCCCCATTCGCCCCGCTGCGCCGGCTGCATGCGTACCCCGGCCGCTCGCCACTGCCCCCAAGGCCGTGATACAAGCCGCTAGTCCCCAAAAACACAACGCGGTGCATCCTAGCCTGCCTACACGCCCCCTGCCTCCGCTCACCGAGCAGCACGGCAGCGAAGACGGCCTTCATGGTGGCTGCTGATGAACCTGGGCGGTGAACAAGCAAGAGAGAGTGGAATTGAGACGTTCTGGCCGGGGCGGCGTGCTCCATCTGGGCGAGTCACCCACGCCTTAGCACATTGAACTTGGTCGGGTTACACCCCCGCCCACGCGCCTTCCTTGAAGGCCCTCGGCCCCCCAGGGCGGCTATGTGCCCAAAAAAGCTCAATGAACCAGCAGGAAGGCCCTTGAGGCGGCCGATCGCGTCGACGAGGCCCGCAGCGGCTAGCAGACCTCATCTCATGCTGCTTGGGGGCCCCCGGCAAAAGGGCTGGGTGTTTGGCTCAACAGTAAACGCTCCTTGCCAACCGGGTGTCAAGATCCGCTTGTTGGGTCCCAAAAAGGCTCCAATGCTGCAGGCGGTTGCGGGCGGTTGCGTTTGCCGGGTGCCGGGAGTCGCAAGCAAGCATTGCCGTCCCAATCCCAAGGCGCTGCCATGCCCGGCCCCAGCTGCCTGGCCCCAACTTCTCCTGTGTGAAACGACTGCAACATGTGCCGCTTGGACGCCTGCATGCATTGTGCCTGGTGGCAGGGCAGACTTGCCATGGCAGGCAGGTTGGGTGCGCCCACCACGCCCAACAGGTTGCCCGGCTTCCCCTTGCGACACGTGACTGCGTGATTTGCAATTTGACCCAGTGGCCGGCAGGGCGACAGTAACAGGCAGACCAGCGATGAGCAGACAAGACCAGCGCGCCAAGGCAATAGCAGTCCAACAGCACACAGACCGCGGGCAACACATGCCCCCGCTCTATGTCCAGGAACCGATCACTGACGCCGTGTGCGTCCCATGCTGGACCTTCTGGGCCACCCCTGGAACCTCGGCCGCCTGCTTGGGTGCACTTGGCTTGCGGGCGGGGCGGCCTGCTGCGCGGCGTGTGTGTTCGAACACCGTTTGCCGGGCGCGCGGCGGGTGACACAGGCAATGACACGGGTTAAAACGATTGCGCTCTCGAGCACTGCTGCTGCAAAAGAGTCAGAAGGCCGATCGACCCGCAGTTCCGACCATTGCCTCATGCCCGCGGGTGGCACTAGCTCACCCATGGGATGAGGCCCGTGGACGGCCCGCCCTCGAGAAGGCGGCGGCGACCTCACCAATTCATTCGTCGCCCAAGGCGCGAACCCATACCGACATCTATACACAGGGTTGCTTCGCACCCCCCCAGCCCACGCTCCCCCGCGCGATCGCGGGCCCGTTTCAGCTTGCAAAGGTCTAAACCTTGAACATGGATCTCCCACACTTCCCGCGCGAGACGTCGATTCGCCGGCACAGCACCGAGCCGCGCGGCGCGACGGGCCTGTCGCTGCCGCATGACGATAGCAAGCCAGAGGCCAGCCTGGTGGCCGAGTGGAACGACATCAAGGAGGACTTCCAGCGCAACATCGCCATGTGAGGGCGGCAGGGGTTTGGGGCTCTGGCGAGCGCGCGGGCCGCCGGCGAGGGCCTTCACGGGCGCCTCCTGGCGGGGCGGCGGCGGGCGGCCAGAGTGTGCGAGGAACGCCGGCGGCGGCTGGGGGCGGCCGGGCGGTGGAACACACCCGCATTGCGCACGCGCTGGTCTGCTTGCCACTGCCTCGTGCGGGGGACGGGCTGTCCCGTCGAGGCTCGGCGAGACACCCACCAACGCGCCCGACGGCGGATGGGCCTGCCGGCCGCCCTGCCCTCTACCCGGGCCCCCTGGCACTGCGCCGGCCCGCCCCAGCCCACCGGCTCACCCCCGACCCCCACCACACCGCTCCACCCCCGCAGTGCCAAGGAGCGCTCCCGCACCCTCACTGCCTATGACAAGGCCGCCATCTTCCTGCCCTTCCTCGGCTGGATCCGCGGCTACAAAGTCAAGCAGTGGCTCATCGTGCGTGCGCAGGGCTCGCTGGGGCGGGGGGCGTCGCCGCCTGCCAGTGTTTGCCTGGCCCTCTTCCCTGTCCCCTGTCTCCCTCAACCCTGCCTCCTGAAAGTGCTGCGGCGCGGCGCACGCAAACCTTCGGTGCCTCACCCACCGCTCGCGCCCACCCATCCTCTCCAACCCCCCAGTGGGACCTGCTGGCCGGCATCACCGTCGGGTTCATGGTCGTGCCCCAGGGCATGAGCTATGCCGTGCTCGCTGGTGAGGGGTGTGGGCGGGCTGTTGGGGTGTGGTGGTGTGGGCGAGGACATGAGAGCTATGGCGGGAGACGGGGGGAGGCGAGCTCGGGGCTTGTGCCCTGAGCCCCGAACAGGGGCCGGGCTGCGCGCATGGCTCTAGGCCCGCGCGCGGCCCCTCGCCAACGTAGGGTGCCGTCCGTTGCCCCCTCTCCCTTCCGCCCGTTTACACAGGCGTGCCCCCAGTTTTCGGTCTCTATGGCGCTTTCATCCCGGTCATCGTCTACTCCCTCTTCGGCTCCAGCAAGCAGCTCGGCGTCGGGCCCGTCGCGGTGACGTCGCTGCTGATCGCTAACGGTGCGGATAGCGGCCGCGCCGGCACGCTGGGGCTCTCTGTGGGCGCGCATACTGGGTGCCCACCTCTGTGCTGGGTGCGCGGGCTAGGCCGACGCACCGCTGGCAGCAAAGGTTCAGGCCCTAACGCCCCCCCACTCTGCATCCCCTCCTCCCTGAGCAGGTGTCCAAAACATGGTGCCCTACAGCTCCTGGCTGGACCCGTCCAACCCGCCGGCCTCGCCGCTGCAGGTGGGAGCCCGGCAAACAGCCCATGATATTCTGGACGTCGAGCCGCGCTCAGCATGTCAGGACCCACCACCCCCAGCACCTGGCCTGTGGCTTAGCGGCGTGCTCCCAGCACACGCCACCTCCGCTCCCTCTCGCCCTGAGCGCTCACCAAACACCTCCCCCTCCACAAACACGCCCCTCGCCCTCGCCCCTAATCCTCAGGCCAAGATCCAGGACACCTACAACACCAAGGTCATCCAGCTGGCGTTCATCGTGTCCTGCCTCTACACCGGCATCGGCCTCCTGCGCCTGGGCTGGGTGGTGCGCTTCCTGTCGCACGCCGTCATCACGGGCTTCACCAGCGGCGCCGCCTTCATCATCGCCGCCAGCCAGGTGCGCAGCTGCGAAAACGGGTGTGGGCGCGTGGGCGGTGTCGAGCCGGCTCGCGTGCGTGCCTCTTGGCGCTGGCCGCGTGCTGCACGTGCGCGGTCGCGATGAAGCCTGCCAGCCAGTTGGGCCCCACGGCTGCAGAAGGCTGATGATTGACTGCTCTATCCCCACCGCACAACCTCACAGGTCAAGTACATCGTGGGCTACTCCGTGCCCCGCAAGGACACCCTGCACGAGAACATCGACGTGCTCATCAAGGGCCGCGCCGACTTCATGTGGCAGGTGCGCCCGGCTTGCCGAGGGGAGTGGTTTCCCGCTGTGGTTGTGGCCGCTTTGTTTGCTTGCAGGGCTGGCCCTGGCCGCGCGTGCGCGGCGTACCAGGCGGCGTTGTGTGCAGTGTCGTGGCTGGCAGCGTCCCAGCAGCACAGCCAACCCTTCCTTCCGCCGACGCCCCCGGCCTTCCAACCCACAGGAGTGCGTCATGGGCTGCCTCATGATCCTGTGGCTCGTCGGCCTGCGCCTGCTGGGCAAGTGGAAGCCGAAGCTGTTCTGGCTGTCCGCCATGGGCCCCATCTCGGCCTGCGCCATCGGTGAGCGGCCCTGGCGTGCGCTTGCGTGCGTCGCTGGGGGCGTGCGCCCGCTCCCAGCCGGGGCCTTCAGCTGCTGCCGCGGGTCCTCTCGCTTGCCAAAGCCCCTCGAGCGCCCCGTTCTAGCCCTGCAGCCGCCGATTTGCTGCCCGCTGCCAGCTGTGTCACCCCGCCCCCCTTCAACCCCAACCCAAACCCCAACCCCCTTCTGCCCCCTCTCAGGCATCATCGTGGTGGCCGCTGGCAAGTTCTACAACGGTGAGCTCAAGATCGTCGGCACCATCCCTGCGGGCATGCCGCCGTTCACCGTGGGCAAGTGGGCGCCCGTTGAGAACATCGGCGGCATGATGCGCCTCGCGTTCCTGGTGCTCGTCATCGACCTGCTCGAGTCCACCTCCATCGCGCGGTGAGGGCCGGCCGGCCCATGGTTGTTTGCGGGAGCGGACCGTCGACGGGCTCGGGTTTTCGTGGTGCAAAGCCAGGCGGCAGCACCTTTTGAGCAGGGGTTGCCCCGGCCTTGACCAGTCACGCGCGTCGGCGCAGGACGGCTGTTCACACGCTTGGCTGGCAGGCCCCAACCCTCTGCCCCGCCTCGAAACCCCCTCCCCCCCCACCCCTCCCCCTTGCAGCGCCCTGGCCCGCAAGAACGGGTACCGCCTGGCGTTCAACCGCGAGATCATCGGCCTGGGCCTGGCCAACTTTGCGGGCGCCATGTTCTCCTGCTACACCACCACCGGCTCCTTCTCCCGCTCCGCCGTCAACAACGCCTCGGGCGCCAAGACGCAGCTGGCCGGCACCGTGTGCGGCCTCGTCGTCATGTTTGTGCTGCTGTTCCTCACGCCCGGTGGGTGCATTGGGGCCTCGGTGCTTGAGGCCCGCATGTGCTGCTGCCGGCCTGCCGCCATGGCCGCCTGTCAGACAGGCTTGATGCCAGACAGGCTGGGGCACGTGTCCTGGGCAGGGCTCTTCCCGGACAGAGTGTTGTTAACACGCAGCCGACCGTCCCCTCCATCTCACCCTGCCCCTTCCTTTGCCTCACCATCCGGGCCCCAGTGTTCTCCAAGCTCCCCTACAACGTCATCGGCGCCATCATCATTGTGGGCGTGTCCCAGCTGGTCGAGTTCGGCGTCGCCTACCACCTGTTCAAGGTGCGCGCCCGCGCTCGTGCTTGCGACTGGCTGCTGGCGCGGCCCTGGGGAGTGCCTGGCCCGACGACCATCAGCCGCACTCGCCCGCGCTTTGCCTCACCCAACCCCCTTCTAACTCGCCTCCTCCCCTCCCTCTCCTCTCCCCCACACAGACCCACATCCGTGACTTCTTCGTTTGGCTGGTGGCCTTCCTCTGCACCCTCTTCCTGGGCGTCGACATCGGCCTGGGCATCTCCATCGGCCTGGCCCTGCTCATCGTGGTGTTTGAGAGCGCGTTCCCCCACACCGCCGTGCTGGGCCGCGTCAGCGGCACCGGCGGCACCGTGTACCGCTCCATCGAGCAGGTGCGCGCAGCCTCTTGGGCCCTGCAGTGGGGCCCGCCGCTTCTCACTGCGGCCCTGTGCTCTCCAAGCCCCGGTCTGCCTTGCAACCCCACTCACCTTCACCAACACCCCCTGCCGCTGCCCTTCCCTTCGCCCGCCCCTGCCCCCACCCCAAACAACCGCAGTACCCCGACGCCAAGGTGGTCCCCGGCATCGTGGTCATCCGCATCGACGCCCCCGCATACTTTGCCAACGTGCAGTGGATCCAGGAGAAGATCGCCGACTACGAGGAGGAGGGCCAGGAGTGAGCGCCCGCGCCCGCCCGCGCCCGCGCTTGCTTTGGGGAGCGGGGCAGCAGCACGCTGGGCGGCTTGGGGCTGGGCCGGAGGGGCGTGTTTGCTGGCAGGGGCGCAAGCCGCGGCCCGGCCAGCGCTGCACGCCTGCTCATTGCGCGCGCTGCTCCCCACCAAGCCAAGCCCAACCCCCTGACCCCCTCCCGCCCCTCGCTCGCCCGCCACTGCTCCCACCTCTGACGACCTCCCCCCTCCCCCCAAACCACACCCTATCTTCCTTCCCCCAGGCTGGCCAAGGCCCACGGCGTGGAGGGCGTCAAGTACGTCATCCTGGACATGTCCCCCGTCACCCGCATCGACGCCACGGGCATCCACGCGTTCGAGGAGGAGCTCACAGACCTGGGCAAGCGCGGCGTGCAGCTGGTGCGCGCCCTTTGGCGGCCCGCGGGAGGGGCGGGCCTGGGGGTTGCAGAGGATGGGAGGGGGCAAACGATTAGCTGAGATGGAGCTGGAGAGAATGGAGGGGCCCCTGGGGTTGGTGTGGCAGCTCTGGTGTGGCAGCTCTTGGTTGGGACTGGGCTCGAGCCCCAGGCCCTGACGGCCGAACCCCCGCGCCCAAGCCCCCCTCCTCACCGACTCGCGCCCTCCCACGCCCCTCAACCGCGCCCGCAGGTGCTTGCCAACCCCTCTGCCGAGGTTGTCCGCACCCTGCGCCGCACCGGGTTCCTGGACCACATCGGCCGCGAGTGGGTTTTTGTGTCGTCCTCCGACGCCGTCGCCCACTGCGCCAAGCTGCTGTCGGTCGACAACGGCCCCGTCCAGTTCGTGGACCCCATCCGCAAGTACAGCCGCAGCCCCCCGGCCAGCGTGCGCGGCGACAGCGTGAGCGCCAACGGCGCCGACGCCATCGCCGGCGGCAAGGACGTCACGGCCAAGGACGTCGACTCGCTCGCGTGACGCGGCGGCGGCGGCGGCTGATTGGTGTGGCGGGGAGGGGCAGGGCCAAGGGGCGTTCCCCCCCGCCACCTGGCCCAGGTTGCGCGCGGGCTCGCTGCCCTGCGCAGCGGCCGCGCGCCCCCCTCGCTGTCGCCTTTGAAGCAGAGGCGAGGCTGCCGGAGCGCCGTCCCCGCGGCCGGCCGGTTCGGCGGTCCCCGCCGTCTGCAACCCGCGGCGTCCGCCCCTCCGGGCACTGCCCAGCAGGGCCCGCTCGCGATGGGCGGCACGCCGCGGTCGCTTTTGCTCTGCTTGCCGGCCGGGCCCCGCGCCTGTGATGCCGCGCACGACGACCCTGCGTGTGGGCTCTCCATATACGCAACTGTCAATTGTGCCGCTACTTTTCCTCCTGGCCTCTGGCACCTCACACACCAACACGCACTACCGGGTGATGGCACGGCGCGACGCTTGGTGGGAGCCCCCCGCTCTTGCCCGGCAAGCCGCCCCTCTGAAGACAAAGGCCGCAACAGCGCCGCCGCTTGTCCCGTGAGCGAACCGACCTGCACCTGCTGCTGCCCGGAGCGCGCGCCTCGGCGGCGGCGGCGGCAAGGCACGGCAGGGCACGCGGGGCCCACGGCGTGTGGGGGGGCCAACCCCCATTGCGGTGGGCCCGGCGCGCGGGCACCAGAAGCAAACCTGCCGGCCGCTGCCGCCGATGGCGCGCGGCTCGGCACGCCCGCCCCGCCCCCTTGCCTGGCGGGTTGCATTGCGACTTAACTTTGGTAGTGGCGCCTGCTAGGAAGGCCGCAACCGCCCAGCCCTTGCCAGGCTCCCGCGGGGGCCGCCTTAAGGCCCCCGTCCCCCTCACGCCTGGCTCTTCACTGATTGCTGCCGCACACACGCCCCAGGCTGCAGCACCAGCCCCCTTCGTTTGCTTGCGCAGAACGCAATTAGCAGGTCATGGTGCGCGCTGCCCGCCCCCTCCCCTCAAGTCCCCTGTGCGCATGCGCCACGGCCCCATGACGGCAGGGCACGCCCCCGCCTCATGCCACCGTGGTGATGGAAGCTATTAGGCACACCCGCCCCCTCTTTGCGCATGTGCAGAGGTCAGGCCCGCAGGCCGCGGGCGGAGCGGCGTGCCGTGTGCAGCGCCTGTGTTTACGTGCGGCCGGCGGCACGCTCGGGCTGCCTGGTCCAGCGCTCCCCTTGCCCTTGCCCTCTTTTTCAGGCGCCCGCCGCAACCCGCTGGTGCCCATTCGTCGCCAGCAAGGGAGGGGTTGGCTATCCTTGCATGCCGGCGGGACGGTCCTCGTGTGTACGCACGCTGTGTGTACGCCTGTGGGCCGGCTGCTGACACACCGTGTACACACAGCTTCGACACCTTCTGTAACAACCACTTTCTGGACGGAGGGAGGGGCGCGACGGTACCTCTTCAACTGTCAACTGGGGGCCGCAGCCGGGCGGACGGGGGGCCTTGATGAAGTTGCGTCGACCCGGCGCGCGACAGCAGCGCGTGCAGCAGGCCGAGTGCGGCGCGTGCGCAGACGCAGTGGGCTGCCGGCATGCCGTTGCGCATGAGCTCGCCCCCGCTTGCGACGAGATTCTTGTTGTAATAGTGCATTTACGACTTCAAATCCTACGACAGGACATCGGCTTCAGCAGCAGGCGACCGCAAACGTTGCAGGCGTCGATTCCGTGGAGGCGAGGCCGTGGTCGGCAAGAGGGTGGGCGCTCTTATCGTTCAGGATGGCGGCGCAGGGGGCGGCGCTGCAGTCCTCCAACAACGAGCTGGTCAAGGTGTGCGGCGCGCTCGTTTGACCGCCGAGGGCAGTCTCGCGCAGCGCCCTGCGCAGGATGCAGAAGAGGATGTGCCGCGTGTGTCGAGCAGTGCGGCAGGGGTGTGTGTGGCTGCAGTGGGGGCGTGTTGCCGGCGCGTTGGCGCGAGCGCTGCGCGCAGCCCCTGCCGCTTCAGCAGCACACACGACCTGGTGCTGCACCGCCACCCGGTCGACCCTCAACCAAACCCCCAGTGCATCGAGGACCTGCGGGAGAAGCGGGAGGGCATGCTGAAGCAGGTAAGGGGGCGGCGCAATGGCGCCCTTGGTCGCTTGCGGCTGCGGCCGTTCTTGCTGCTGCTTGATTGTGCGCGTCATGGAACGACTGCCTGCGCATGCGGTCAGAGTGCGCGCTGACAGACGACCCCGCCCCCTGCCCCAAGCCATTACACCCTGTTTTCCTCTCCTCTCTCCTCAGATAATGGACGAGGAGGCGGAGAAGACAAAGATCCAGGTGGAGCTGCAGCAGCTGACAAAGCGGCTGGCCGCCATCAACGAGAGCCTAGCGCGCAAGGTGCGGCGGCCACCCGAAAAGAAGGGCCGCGTCATGGGCCGGGGCCAGCACCATGCGGCCCACAGCCGCAGGCAGGCGACAGTATTGCGAGGAGCGTGACCCGGAAATGCCAGCGGACACAGGCCGCTGGTGCTGGAGGGGCGAGGAGGGTCGCCGCAGGCAGAGCCTCAAACACTCGCCTTGTGCTTGTGTAGCACGACGCGCTTCATAAGCTCCCCGATTGAACTAGCGCCGATGACCCTTGCTGCCCATGCCGCCGCCCCACACCCCCTGCACCCTCCAGATCGACACGAAGAACGAGTACGACAACGTCATCGCGCAGACCGAGGCCGCCTACCTAAAGATCCTCGAGTCCAGCCAGACACTGCTCACCGTGCTCAAGCGCGAGTCCGTGTCCATGCAGAAGCGCGGCGGGCGCGCCGCGTGAGCGCGGACCCGTGACGAGGCGGCGGGGCTCGGCGCCCCCTTTCTGCAGACTTGGCTGCCCTCACTGCCGAGGGCGCCGCCGCCCTGCTGCTCCCTTCCCGTGCGCAGCGCTTCTGCGCAGGGGGGCCGTTTCAAGCCCTGGCGGCGACCGTGGCTCGAGCGCTCTGTCTGCCTCGCCCAGCATTATTCAGTTTCCTTGCTGTGCTGTGAGACTGCTGTGTTGTCTTGCTGGGTGTGCGGTCACTGCGCCTCTTTGGGCTTCCGTTGCAAGCCTGCAACCAAATGTTTACACCTGTAAATCGTTACGCTCCAGCAAGCCTGCGTGCCAGTGCACACGATTGCAGGGTGAACGGGAGGGGCAGGCGCCCCACGGCCGCATGCTCGCATACAGTGGGGGCGGCAGGACCACATCAGGTCTGCACCCGGGCGCCCTGCTGGCGGGCCGGCTCGGGTGGCAGCTCCGCCGCCGTGAGGATGCGCTGGAAGTCGCAGCGGCGGTCCAGCCACGCGCCGCACTCAAACATCCACCGCCGCCCGCTGGCGGCGTGCACGACCTCGGCGCTGCGCAGCCGCCACGCGGCAACGGGGCCCGAGCCGCCCGTCCCCACGCGCAGCTGGCGCAGGGAGCCCAGGTAGGGCAGGCGCGGGAAGAGCAGCGACGC
>VIYE01000194.1:0-10264 GCA_008037345.1 Messastrum gracile | reverse complement strand
ATCGCTGAGCAAGGCCGCGGCTGAGCGCAAGGAGGCCGCTTTGATCAAGGAGTTTGGCACCCGGGGCGCCGCGGGCTACAACACGCTCCCCGCCGCGCCTGGCAAGAGCGCCCGTTTTTGGGGCATGTTTTACAACAACATCCAGCGCGCTGCCCGCAGGTCCTGCAGCTTTGGCAAGTGATGGAGTGTAAGCCAGGAGTTATGCGTCCTGGCTCTATGGGGTGGGGGCGGGGGGACGCGCACGCGCGGGTTTGGGGAGGTGCATGACGCGTGCAGGCCTGTGTTTTTTTGCGTGCAGGCGGTTGTTTGGCTGGGTGGTTGGGTGGGTGTTCAGGTCGTTGCTGCTGGCCGCCCACCAAGCCTGCACCCGTACCATCATCCCCAAACCTCTGCAGCGCCTCCCGTGCGCCCTTTCCCCTCGCAGTTTGACTGGACTGGGTTTGTCGACACGACCGGCGTGCTGCTGCCCCTGTTTGCCATCACCATGGCGCTGACGGTCGGGTTCGACATGATCGCGGTCATCATCTGCACCCTCATGCTCGTGAGGTGAGGCGGGCGGGCGCGCACATGCTTGTGGGGTGAGGGGTCGTGGCGCGCGTGCATGCTTGTGAGTGAGGTGTGGTGGGGCGCGCACCGAGCTGGGGCCATGCGGCCGCCACAGGACGGAGGGGCCGGCCAGCAGCTGGAAGCCCGCGGCCGCCAATGCAAGGGGTGGCCCGCAGGGACGAGCCACGGGGCCCTGGTGCCCTGGGGTCCAGGCCAAGGCGGGCGCCCGGCCAGCAGCCCCCAAGCCGGGTGGCGATGACTGCCGCGGCGCGCTCCGGCCCCCTCTCCCGCCCCGCAGCATCATCAAAACCGGCCAGAAGTACACGTCCGACGAGGAGGAGGCGGAGTTCATGGTGGGAACTTTGTCCTTGTGCGCCTGAAGGGAAGGGCCCTGTTTTTTGGCGGCCCATGCTCTGCCAGAGCGCGCGCGTGACCCATCGGTCAGCAGGCATACCGCGAGCCACAGACCCGACCCATCTGGCCTGAATGGTCAGCGCGGCAGGAGGCTCTCTGTGATTGCGCGGCCTGCCACCCCTCCCGCGGCCGTGCCGAGCGCGCGCAAACGTCCTGGCCTTGGCACGCCCCCCAACCCCTGCCGCAGGCGAGGGCGCACGAGTTTGTGGCAGACTACCGGTGGGTGGCCCTGTTGGCTGTTTGCATAGCAGTGAATCGAGGGTCGATGTGCAAAGACATGCAAGGGGTCGATGCGCAAAGCACACAAACCTGCGCAGCACGTTCTCTGCCATGCAGCCCCCTCGACCACCCTTCCTGCCAACGCCCCCCACTCATACTCTGCACCGCCCTGGCAGGCCCGGCATGCGCCCGCCCGCGCCGCTGCGGTCGTTTGCCACCCATTGGAACACGCGCTGCGAGACCAGCTGGCGGCGGGCGTTTGCGCTATTCGTGTGCCCCTTGCTTGGCTCCGGGGGGGAGGGCAATGGGGGGCGGGGCATGCGCGTGGCCGCGGCCTGTGAGGGGAATGGCAAGGGTGTGCCATCTATGCCCAGCGCATGTGTTGCCCTCATGGCTTTTATAGCGATGCCGCCAGAACGCCCTCGCAGCCCATCCCCTTGCGCTTGCCCAGCCGCCCCCTCAACGCGCCGCCACATTGGCCCTCGCCCCTGCGCCGCCCCAGGGCCTGTCGATCCCGGCGTGCTTTGCCAACCTCGCGGTCGCCGCTTGGATCAAGTTTGATGCCTCCCTGCCCTCGGCGGCGCTCACGACCGCCATCATGCTCGCGTCCGCGCTGGCGACGTGGTGGCACCACCGCAAGTGGACGGCGCACATTCTCACGAAAGAGCGGATCTCGCTGGTGGGGAGATGGGCCGCGCATGGGGGGAAGAGGAGCGCCGTCCGTCTGCCTGCATGTTTTGATCCACTGGCGGGCCAGCTGGGCGGGCGCGCGTTTAGCACAAGGAGTGAGCGCGCGTTTGGCAGCGCCTGCGGGTTGCGTGCGCATGTGAGTTGCCTGCATGCATCAGAGCATGCATGCATGGGTGTGAGCGCATGCACAGGCACGCTTCAGGTGAAGCCGCGGGCGCCTGGTTTGCTTGCCAGCGCGCCGAGGGCCCGTGGCTCCCATCCTTCCCCCACGCCTGCCCCTGTGCCTTCCAACAACAGAACACGGAGCGGTTAGCGGTCGTCAGCCACGGGCTGCCGTTCGACTGGTGAGGCAGGGCTGCCCGCGCCTGGTAGCTCTCCCGCTTGTGCGATGGGGCGTCGCGGTGCACCGGCAGCAGACGGCCCAGCGCCCGCCCCCAACACACGGGCGTGGTACGGGCCGCAGAACCCAGCCCCACACTCCCGGGCGCTGGCACGGCCCTGCACGTGCCCCTTTCCCCTGACTGCTGTCCCCCAACCCACCCACCCTCAACCAACGCGCCCAGGCACTTGAAACCCGCGCCACTGCCTCACGCGGGCAATGGCGTGGCCGGCAGCCTCGCCGCGCTCTCCCAGATGGGGGCGGGGATGCCCCTGGGCTCGGACAGCGGGGAGGGCAGCGCCGGCGGCGGCGATGGCGGCGTCGGCGGCGGCGGGCGGGTGTGGCGACACCTGGGGCTGCCAGGGCTAGGGGCCACGCGGGGGGCGCACGCGGTGAGCGGAGGGGGCGGTTTTGTGAGCGGCCGGGTTGTGGGCAGGAAGGGCCTGCGCGGGCGCATGGCCGGCACCGCAGCTCACCCGGCAAGACAGGCCTTGCGCTCGCGCGGCCGTCCACCTGGGCCCGCTCCTACCTCCCAGGCGCAGCAACGCCCCGCTTTGTCCGCATCTCCCCCACCCCTGCTTTCCGGGCGCAGGCGGGCATCGGTGGCTGGCGGCGGCCGCACCCGGCCGCGCCCCAGCACGAGCAGCAGCTGCAGCCTCGCTCAAGCGCGGAAGTGTAAACGCAGCACAGCCTGCGACGGTGGCCGCACTGAGGCCCATGCAGCATGGGGGGTGGTGGGAAAGGCCAAGTAGGACATGATGACAGGAGAGAGGGAGGGGGCGACGGCTTGAGCTCTGGTGATTCGGCAGCCGGGCTGACACGTGATGGCATACAGGGTCGCCGGCGGCGGTTGCTGCGGTGTAGGGGAGGGGAGGGCGGCTTTGGCTGCGGGACAGCGGCTGGCAGCGCAGCGGCGTGCTTGAAGCTTTGTCGCGACTTCCTCGCAGCAAGCCATGTTGCGCGCGGACGCCGGAACTCCGCGGCAGACGTTGGCCGGGTGCAGGCCGCCCATTGTGGCGCCCATGGTGGGGTTGTATCCCGCCTCCTCCTGTGTTGACCATTGGGTTGACCATCTGCTCGTCGCGGCCGCTTCCACAGCGCCAGCTGCCCAGGCGCTTGACATGCAAACCCCAAATGCAGCCACGCATGGCTGGAAAGGCGACCGCCCTGAATCGGGCGAATGGGGTGGTGGACACCTGCGGCGTGGTGTCCGCTGCGGCACCGGGGCCGCAGCCGCGGTCGGGAGAGCGGCCCCCGCGCGGCCCCGCTGCCAATTCCCGAACCTCACCCGCCTCACGCATTCGATTCCAATCGCCGCGCTCCCCAACCGAACGCAACCCACAAAGCAGCACCGCCCAGATCACGGGAATGCGCAGCAGCGGCTCTGAGCGGCCTTGGTTGTGACAGAAGATGGCGGCACGGGCCTGCCTGGTGGCGCTGCTGGCGGCCGGCCTGGCGGGGGCCGCGCTGGGGAGCGAAAGGAACCACCGCTACAAGGATAAGGAGCCCGTGGTGCTGTGGGTGAACAAGGTCGGGCCATTCAACAACCCGCAGGAGACGTACAACTACTACGCGCTCCCCTACTGCAAGGCGCGCCCGAACGAGCGCGCCGCGCACAGCTGGGGCGGCCTCGGCGAGGTGCTGCAGGGCAACGAGCTGATCCACAGCCAGCTCGACATCAAGTTTAAGGGTGAGGGGCGCGCCGCCAGTGCATGGCCGCGGCGCACGGGCGATCGGCGCGGCCGCGGCCGCGGGGGGTGGGGCTCGACGGCGGCAGCGTTCTTGTTGCATTGCCGCGTTGCTGGTTCCGCGCCGCTCGTTTGACAGCAACACTCGCGTCCCCAGCCGTGACCAGACAAGGCCGCCAATGAGCAGCTCGCGTGCGGGGGTGTGTGTGCTGCATCACCGCCGCCGCCGCCGCCACCCCTGCAGCAGCAGGCAACACTGGCGGCCGGCTGCTCTCCCCCTCCCCTCACCTGCGGCGCCCACCGCCGCTTCCCCCCCCTCACACCTCCAAACGCCAGAGCCCGTCCCCAAGACCAAGATCTGCGAGAAGGTGCTCTCGGACGATGACGTCGCCGACTTCACCCTTGCCATCGAGCGGCAGTACTGGTTTGAGCTGTTCATGGACGACCTGCCCATGTGGGGCTACGTCGGGGAGGTGAAACACGGCGGCGCCAAGGGGCCCGACGAGGCGCACCTCTACCCCCACTGGCAGCTGGACATCAGCTACAACGGGGACCGGGTGAGGGGCGGGCGGGGGAGGGGAGGGTTGGTTTTTTGGGGGGTTACAAGAGGCAGCGGAAGGGGCGGCGGCAGCAGCAGGGCAGGGGGGAGTGGCAGCAGCAGCCAGCAGTAGCAGTAGCCGTGGCAGCTGCAGCAGCGACAGCATTGAACAGCGGCTGTGGTGGCAGGCAGCAGCGACAAGCAGCGGCGGCCAGCTGCAGCAGCAGTGGCGGCCAGCTGCAGCAGCAGCGGCAGCCAGCATTGGTTGCGGGGGCGCGGCAGGGCATGGGCTCAGTCCGGCGGGGTGGCAGAGTAGCAGGGGGTCGCAGCGGCAGCAGCAAGGCCAGTGTGCTGAAGTGTGTACCGGAGGTGGGAAGATGCGTCAGAGAGGCGGCGTAGAGGCGTTGCAGCTGCGGTTTCAGGAGCAGTTCCGAGCCAAGGCAGGCTGTGGCGGTGGCAGCAGGGGCAGGAGAGGCAGCACTGGGGCATTGGGCGCTTCGGCGCATGCATACGCGCGCTGGCAGGCATGAGAGCGCCACCCAATTGCGTGCCTCAAGGTGGCGGCAGTCGTTGCAGCAGGGGGGGGGGTTACCGGGTCCACGCGCCAGCTCACGACCTGCTCACCCCTCCTCTTGCATCCCCGCCCAGCCCGCCTGGCACGCAAACACACTCTTGACCCCTCCTCTCCCCCTCCCGCCTCCCTCCCCCCAGATCATCCACGTCAACCTCACGCAGCACGACAACGAGACGGAGCCCGTGAAAGTCGAGTCCGGGGCGCGGGTGACGTTCACGTACGCGGTGACGTGGACCGAGACGGACACGCCCTTCTCGGAGCGCTTCGAAAAGTACCTGGACTACTCGTTCTTCGAGCACAAGGTGTGGGGTGGGGGAGGTCGGGGAGTTGGCGAGGGCGAGGGGGTGGGGGAGGGGGAGGGGGAGAAGGAGGGGGAAAAAGGAGGTTTGAAAAGTACCTGGACTACTCGTTCCTCGAGCACAAGGTGTGGGGTGTGATGGGGAGGGGGAGAGGGCCGGAGGGCATGGGCCTGGGGTTGGGGGGAGGCTTTGGGGGAGGGAGAGGGGGAGAGTGAGGGTTTGAGTAGTACCTCGACCACTTGTCCTTCGAGCACAAGGTATGGGGTGGGGGAGGGGCAGAGGGGCAAGGAGGGGAGGGCTGTGGGCGTGGGGCTGGGTTGCAAGCAGGGTGGCAAGTTGGGAACGGTTGAGCGGGCACAGCAAATGTTGCCTTCGACAATCAAGTGGGACTTGCACCTCCCAACTGCCTGCCATTCACACGCCCGCCCCCCCCCTACAACAGATCCACTGGTTCTCCATCTTCAACTCGTTCATGATGGTCATGTTCCTGACCGGCCTCGTCAGCATCATCCTCATGCGGACGCTCAAGAGGGACTACGCCCGCTACGCGCGGGTGGGGGCCCGTTGGGGGGAAGGGGGAGCGCTGGTGCAGGCTTGTGAAGGGCTCGAGGCGCAAGTTGGCAGTGGCGGCCGCGCGTGTGCGGGCAAGGCGCGAACTTATTGTCTTGTGCCTGCACAGGCCGCCGCCTCCTTCCTTCTCCGCCCCACGCACAATCTCTTTCCACATAACACACTCACTCGTTTACTCACTCACTCACTCACACACACACACACACTACTCCTTCCCTCCCCTCATGGCAGGAGGACGGGGACCTGGAGGCGCTGGAGCAGGACCTCCCCGCCCACTCACCCACTCACCCACCCACTCACCCACTCACCCACCCACTCACCCACCCACCCACTCACGCACTCACTCGCTCACTCACCCACTCTCTCACACACACACCTGGAGCAGGAGGACGGGGACCTCGAGGCGCTGGAGCGGGACCTGGCGGAGGAAACCGGGTGGAAGCTGGTGCACGGCGACGTGTTCCGGCCCCCCTCCCACCGCATGCTGCTGGCGGCGTGCGTGGGGACGGGCATGCAGCTGACGCTGCTGGGGATCGCAACCATCCTCATCACCATCAGCGGGACGCTGTTCGAGGTGGGGGGCTTGGGGGGAGCGGGCGCGGGGTTGGGCATGTGTTCGACTGGCGCCGGTGGGGGCTGCAGCCACCCTCGGTGTTGCAACATTTGCAGCACGAGGGATTGGGTTGCACGCATGGCAGCAACGCTGGAATGGAATCTGGGAGGAACAGTCCGCCTGCTTGCGCCAGCTGCAGACAGGCGCTCGCGCACCCTGCGCGCACCCTTTGCGTGCGCGGCCCTAACTTACAATCACCTCCCTTGCACGAACGACGCCTTACAAACAACCCCCACAGGAGCGCGGCACCATCCTGACTGTGTCTATCGTGACCTACGCCCTCACGTCGTTCGTGGGCGGCTACGTCAGCGGCGGCCTGTATGCGTCCATGGACGGGAAGAGCTGGATACGCGGAATGGTGCTGACGGCAGGCGCGCGTGGGGGGGCGCCGGGGAGGGGAGGGTAGGGGAGCTTCTATGGCCTTGTTTCGGGGCCCGCGTGGCGGCACAGGTGCCTTTTTCGCATTCCTTTTCCCATTCCTTGCGGCACCTGCTTGTAAGGCCCGCGCCCACCCCCCACATCGCCACCTCTTACCCGCCTCCACCCACCCCACCTTCACACACCCTCCCTTCTTCTCCCCCTTCCCCCCTCCTTCACACCCTCCCCCTTTTCAGTCCTGTTCCCGGGCGTGTGCTGCGGCATCGCGCTCGTCCTCAACACCATCGCCATCGGGTACGGCTCCCTCGCCGCCGTGCCCTTCGGCTACATCCTGATCGTCGTCCTCCTCTGGGCCTTCCTCTCCATCCCGCTCTGCGTCGTCGGCACCATCGTGGGCCGCAAGTACGCGTCCGCGCCCAACAACCCCTGCCGCATCAAGCGCATCCCGAGCCCGATCCCCCTCAAGGCGTGGTACCTCACGCCGGCGGCGATCTCGGTGGCGGGCGGGCTGCTGCCGTTTGGGTCCATCTTCATAGAGATGTACTTTGTGTTCACCAGCTTCTGGAACTACAAGGTGGGGGGGGGGGACACTGGGACTGTTTGGTGCAATAAAGGCCAGCTTGAGTGGGGGGGGGGTGTTGATGCTGAGGTTTTTGGAGGGGGGCCTTGCATTCCCCAGCTTCTGGAACTACAAGGTGGGGGAGGGGGAGGGCCAGGGGGAGAGGGGGAAAGGCAACCCTGGGGTGGGTTGGTGCACCAAAGGATCGCGAGGTCCAGGGGGAGGCTTGAGTTATGCCTGCCAGGCCCTAGTCCGCAGCAGGGCTTCACCCACGCCAACGCCCCATCAACCGCCCCAACCCACCCGCCCGCCCGCGCGTCGGCCCCAGGTTTACTACGTGTACGGCTTCATGCTGCTGGTGTTTGTCATCATGATGATAGTCACCGCGTGCGTCACCGTGGTGGGCACCTATTTCCTGCTCAACGCGGAGAACTACCACTGGCAGGCGAGGGGGCGGCCGGGGGGGTGGCGAGGGGAGAGGGGTGGGCGGGCAGGGGGAGGTTGAGGGGGGAAAATGTGGAGGGGGCAGGGTATGAGGCGGTTGCAGAGTGGCTTGGGCTAGCTAGCGGCAGCAGGACATACAGGCGGGGCCCGGGCATGATTCAAGCGGGTGGCACGCGCTGAAGGGGCGGGGGCCGTCGTGGGGGCGGCCCAAGCTGTGCCTCCGTCGTTCTAACTCACACCACCCCGCGTGTGCAACGTCCCTCTCTTCCCTTCTGCGCAGTGGACCAGCTTCAGCATGAGCGCGAGCACGGCAGCCTACGTGTTCCTATACGCGGTGAGGGGGCCGCTGATGCGGGGATGGGCCCAGGCATGGGGGGCCCGCTGCAGCTGAACAAAACGGTCGAGCCAGCCGCCAATCCGACTCAGGTTCATGCCAACGTGTCCATGGCTGAAACCATACTTGAAGACGCGCACGTGCACGCGCTTACCCCCCACACTCACACACACGCACACGCACATGCACACATCCCTCACCCACCCACCCACCCACCCCCCAGGTCCACTACTACGTCTTCAAGACGCGCATGAGCGGCTTCTTCCAGACGGCCTTTTATTTCGGCTACACGGCCATGTTCTGCTTCGGCCTCGCGCTCATGACGGGGTCTGTCGGCTACTGGGCCGCCGCGGCGTTCGTGCGGACCATTTACCGGTGGGCGCCAGGGCGGGGCCGCCCCGGCGGGCGCCAGGGCGGCGGAGCAAAGGGGGGTTCTGCGGAGTTCAGGGCAGGGCGGCGGCGTGCCCCGGGGTTGGCTGGGCGCATGAGCAGAGGCTGGTCAGCGCCACCACCACCCGCTCCTCCCCACTTTGCCTGCTGCCCCTTCCCCGTCTGGCGCCCCCTCCCGCCTGCCCGCAGGCAAGTCAAATGCGACTAGGCAGCTGGTGGCACGGCGGCGCGCGCCCGCGTTTGAGCGGCGGGCCGGCCCCTCTCCCTTCGCCCTCAGAACTGCGCCCCACTTCTTCCCCCGGCCTGCAGCCCTGCAAATGCCGCCCCCAGTGAGTGCATGCAATTTACAGGCACGAGTGACCCTAAACCCTCCCCTCACGAATCGCGGCGAGCGACATGTAACCCCCGCGGCCCGATTACGTCATCGCTCCCTTGCGAGAGGCAGGGCTCCTCAGCCAGAGCCTGGCCTGAGTTGGGGCGTTACTCACAACCCGGTCACGCAACAGCGCGCAGCCGCGGGGGCCGGTGCATGTGCTGAGTCAAGCTCTGGGTTTGGCGCCTGGCCGCCGGGCAATGCCGGGGCGGGAAAAGGGCCGCCGCCGGCTCTCAACAGCGGGGGTTGGAGGGCGTCCTTTCGCATAGCACGTGTGGGGGGCATGCGGGAAGGGCGGGCGAGGGCCGCGAGCCGGGGGAAGGGGGCTGGATCACCGGGAGGCGGGCCGGCGCCGGGGGCTGGGGGCTGGTGGCCTCTCTGGAGGCGCCCCGCTGAGAGCGCCCGGCGCGGGAAGGTGCGGGGCCGGGGCGCGCCGCGGGGGAGGGGCTCGGGCCGGGGCATACGCGCGCGCTTGCGGGAAGCGCCGCGGGCAGTTTGGGGGTTGAGGAGAGCGCCCGGCGGGGCGCGCGCTGTTGGGAGCAGGCGTGGGTGGGGCTTGCCAGCAGGCGAGCGCGGGGGCCGTGGGCAGGGGCCCTAGCCCAGCCTGCCCGCGTCCGCCTGTGTGGGTTGGGGTTCGTTGAGAGGCGCGCGCGGTGGCTAGTGGGCTGGCCTGCTGGGCCTGGGGAGCAAGCCCCGGCCGCTGGAGGGCTGCTGAGGGCGGTCTGAAGCGGTCCGTGGTGCCTGCGTTATGGGGGCGCCAAGGCTAAAGCCCGCGGGCTCGTGAGAAGGGGAGCAGGGGCGGGCGGGGCGTGGCCGGGAGCCAGAGGCGAGGCAAGAGAGGGCCGCCCGCGGGCAATATGCCCGGGCGGTTGCCGGAGCGGGGCTCGCGCCTGCGCCCGCCGCCCTGGCTTGCGCGCCCCTCCCGCTGCGCCGCACGCAAGCGGGCAGGCGGGGACGAGGGGGCTGGGGCGGGTGCTGGGGCGGCTGGGCGGGGGCCGAGGGAGGCGGTCGATGGGAGAGGTGGGCCTGCCAGGGCGCGCACGGCCCATAGGGCAGACAGCGAGGTGCGGCCGGGGGCGGGGTCGTTGGTGGTTCGGGTTGCTTGCGCAAGCGGGGGCCGCCGCCGCTCTGGCTGGCCCACCTGTTTGGAGTTGGGCGGCCCGGGAACGGTGGGCGCGAGGGGGCAGGGGCGAGCGGCTGCGCGGCACGCGCTGGAAAGGGGCAGGGGGTTGGCCGCGACAGCGGCGTGCGCGAGC
>VIYE01000193.1:0-10274 GCA_008037345.1 Messastrum gracile | reverse complement strand
CGGGGCAGCCGCAGCAGCAGCAGCTGCAGCAGCCGCAGTAACAGCAGCCGGAGGGTACCACGTGGGACCACCTTGCAAGCGATGAGAGTGGCTTCGCGGCGGCCGGGCGCGTGCAGCAGCAGCAGCAGCAGCAGCAGCAGCAGAACGCTGGCCGGCGCGCGTGGCCGGGCCGAGCCCCCGCACCCGCCGCGTGCGGCTCAACGTCGCGGCCGCGCCGCCCCTTTCCTCCTCCTCCCCCCCCTGCAGCGGCGCGGTGCGGGTGGACATGAAGAACTACCTCTTTAATTACCTCAGCGCGTGAGGGGGCCTGGGAGGGCATGCATGGGGTTGATCTTTGGGGGCAGGGGTTGAGGGTTGAAACGCCGTCAAGCAGCAGCAGCAGCAGCGGGGGGGGGGGGTGCAGCACTTGCGCAGCCGGGGCTGCGCTGGCAGGCGGCGGCGCGACCCACAGGGCTAACGTGGGCAACGGCCAACGCCCTGCATGCGCTCACACCTGCCCTCCCCATCGTCACGGGCCTGACACCCTGCAAACTCGGCCCCTCCCCCCTGCGCGCGCATCGCCCCGCAGCAACTGCGCGACGCTGCCCAACTGGGTGCTCCAGGCGCTTGTGCAGCTGCTGTGCCGGACCGCCAAGCTGGCGTGGTTCGACAGCGACAGCGCAAAGGCGCTGGTGGAGGAGGCAAAGTGAGGGGGAGGCAGAGTGGAGGGCCCAGGGCAGGGGCAGAGCCAGGGGCTGGGGCAGCGGCAGCGGCAGGGGCAGGTTTCGTTGGGAGTGCCCACAACGTGAGTTGGTGAGCGGAAGCGCGCGCACCGCAGCAGCTGGGGCCGCCCCCCAGCCACCGGCTCTGTCGGCTCTCCGTCCGCCCAGCCGCCGTGGCCGTCCACGCCGGCCTCGCCTTGTCGCGTGCGCCCCACCCCTCCCCCCCTGCGCTGCCGCGCCCCGGCAGGGCGCACCTGGAGAAGCCCGCCAGCGCGGCCCACTACCTGCTCGGCCTGAAAATCCTCAGGTGCGCCCGGGGACAGGGGCCGAGCGGGGCGCAGTCTGCGAGCGCCGGCTTGGGCCAGCAGCGAGTGCGCTCCAAGCTTGGCTGGTTTCAGCAGTGGCGGGCGCGCGGCACCAGGGGCCATGCACAGCAGCTAGAGCAACAGCGGCAGCAACATCAGCAGCGGCGGCGGCGGCAGCACCTAGCCACCGGTGGCGGCGGCAGTGGGCCAGCAGCAGAGCAGCAGCGGCGCAGGGGCGGTGGCGCCGGCAGCTGCAGCTGGGGCGCGACCGACAGCTGCCGGCACCAGCAGCAGCCGCAGCGGCAGCGGCTTGCCGGCAGCGGACCGCAGTCATTGCCCTGCGCCTCCGTGTTGTAAGCTCGGAGCACGGCCGACAACCACAGGGCCGCCTGGGCCCCTTGCCGAGCCTGCGCCCCATTTTGCAACCCTTCCCCTAACACCGCCCATAAATTGACGCGTCGCGCAGGGACCTGGTGCAGGAGATGAACACGGCGACGCCGGGGCGGACGCTGACCCAGCACCGCAAGGTGGCCGTGTCGTTCAGGTGCGCGCGGCAGCACTGGGGCGGGGTCCAGGGGCAGGGGCGGTCGGCGCAGGCGGGCGCAGCGCGCCCGCCTGCAGGCTTTGACCCCACCTTTCCGCCCCGCCTCCAGTCATCGCATCACCCTACTTGCCCTGCCCCTCCCCTCGCCTAATCCTGCCCCTGGCCAAACAGGGACCTGGCGCTGCTGTCGGTCATGAAGGCCGCGCTGGCGGCGCTCAAGTACATGCTTGAGAACCGGGCCGACGAGAAGCTGCTGCAGGAGGTGGGCTCGGCAGTTGGCACCGTTTGACTGTGTTTTCTAGTTTAGGCATATTTGCTGGCACGTGTACGGGGCCATCGACAAATAAACTCAGCAGCTGGGGCTTGTGCTCGTCGCCCAGGCGCCTGTGCTTGCGCCTGCCCTGACGCTCGCCCCGGCGCCCGCCTTGCAACAACCCCATGCTGCCGACCCCGCCCAACCCCTCCCGCCAACCCTCCTACCACACCCCCTCCCCCCACTGCCGCGAGCAGGGCACCCAGCTGGCGCAGGCGTGCCTGTCGTTCGACTTTGTGGGCACGCTGCTGGACGACAGCGCGGAGGACGTCACCACCATCCAGGTGAAAGGGGGAAGCGTACGCGATGATGTCACCAAGGCCACAGGCGTACAGCACAGACAGAGAGAGACGCGCAAATTGCGGCTGGTTAACAATACCCGCTCCCTGTCTGAAACACCGAACGCCGGCCAACTTACCCATTGCTTGCCCCACGCCCGTTGGATGCGGCCCTCAAGCCTGGCGCCTGCCTGACCACTTGCCCTCCCCGGCGCCCTGTCTTGTTGCCCTCGCCCCGTGCCCTCCCCGTCCCGCAGGTGCCCTCCTCCTGGCGGGCGCTCATAGAGAACGCCGACACGCTGACGCTGTTCTTCGACATCTACGGCTGCTCCACGCCGCCCCTTAGCAGCAACGCGCTCGAGTGCCTGGTGGGCCGGCGGCCAGGGCACGGGGCGCGGGGCGCGGGCCGCGGGGCACAGGGCGGGGGAGGCGTCGGGGCTGGGCGAGCGGCGCTGCGGGCGCAGCGGGGCGTGTGAAGTGCTCGAGGACGTGTTCGCGCCCGCTGCCTCGACATGCAAGCGCACCTTCCTTTTTGCGGCCTACCGCCCGCCTTCCTTGGCACCCCTCCCACCCCCACACGCAAGCAACACGTGCATTCCTCTCTCACTCACCAGCAACCAACCCCGCCCCGCGCCCCGCGCGACAGGTCAAGCTCGCGAGCGTGCGCCGCTCCCTGTTCAGCTCCGAGGCCGAGCGGTCAAAGTTCCTCAACCGCCTGGTCAACGGGACGCGCGACATACTCGAGACCAAGAAGGGCCTGGGGGAGCACAGTAACTACCACGAGTTCTGCCGGCTGCTGGGGCGCCTCAAGACCAACTACCAACTGTCGGAGCTGGTGGGCCGGGGCGCGCTTGTGTGCGTGCGCGCTCCTGTGTGTGCCTGCGCGTGCGGGCTTGTGGGTGCATGCGTGTGCGGGCCCGCATGCGCCCCGCCGGTGCATGCACGCATGCACGTCTGCGCGCGCGCGTCGGGCCGGCTGCCACGCGCGTTGTGCCGCCGCTTTGGGCCCCCTCCGGCTCGCACATTGGCGCCTCCTTTGCACCTGGCGTGCGGCCAAACCCCACCCAACCCCCACCCAACCCACCCCTCCCAAACCCCATCCATCACGACCCAAACCAAACCCGACTCGACCAACCAACCAACGAATCCCAAACCCCCGCAGGTCGCGGTGGACCACTACACCGAGTGGATCCAGCTGGTCGCGTCCATGACCATCAGCAGCCTGCAGTCATGGCAGTGGGCCAACCAGAGCATGTGAGAGGGCGCGCGCGCGCACGTACTTATTGAAGGCCCGGGCGCTGGGGGGGCAGACGGACTCGAGCGCGTTCGTGCGCTGTCCAGGAACCACAACACCTGGACTAGCCTGCGTGCTCAAAAAGCCAGCGGGTCAATGCGCTCCCCTCTCGCCGCACACCTCACTCTTTACCTGCCCTGCCAACCCCAACCCCTTCGCCCCTCACCCCCCCCCCCACCTCCCCGCCAGCTACTACCTCCTGGGCCTGTGGAGCCGCCTCGTCAGCAGCATGCCCTACCTCAAAGGGGACAGCCCCAGCCTGCTGGAGGCAAACGTGCCCAAAATTACGGAGGCCTACATATCCTTCAGGCGCGCGGGCCTCAAACGGAGCAACAGGAGGGAGAGGGCAGCGGCCCTCGACGTCGGCAATTGACAGGGGGTCCGTGCGCGGAGCGCGCCGCACGCTTGTGCAAGCGCACATGCCCATGTCCACGTGCGGCCCCAACGTCCTGCAGCGCCGGCAATCGCACGCGCAACGAGCGCAACCCCGGCACCCCTCTGCCCCGCCGGGGGCGGCCCCCATGCCAACTCTGACTCCCCCCCTCGTGCCCTCCACACAGGCTGGCCAGCGTGTCCAGCGTGCTGCAGCAGAGCGGGTCCCTGGACGAGATGCTGGACAGCGAGGAGCACCTCAGCGACCAGCTCGAGTCCCTGCCGTACCTGTGCAGGTGGGTGGGTGGGGGTGGTTGGATGGGTTTAGGGGTGCGCCCACCCAGTCCTCAGCGACCAGCTAAAGTCCCTGCCGTACCTGTGCAGGTGGGTGGACGCGTGTGTGTGTGTGTGTGGGGGGGGGTGGATGTGGTGCAGGTGGGCTTTCGAGATCGCAGCCCCTCGCAAACCCCTGATGCCAAATGTCTCTCACGGACTCTGTAACCTCCAGGTTCCAGTACGACAAGAGCAGCGCGTACATCTGCAGCCTGATAGGCTCCTTCAAAACCCTTCCTCAGCCTTCCACGCTCAAACCTTCCCTCTGAATTCCTCCACCTCTTCAGGTTCCAGTACGACAAGAGCAGCGCGTACATATGCAGCCTGATGGACCCCCTGGTGGCGCAGTACGAGGAGGTGGGGGTTTACGGGGCATTGGGGAGGGCCCGGCAGTAGCAACCGGGGGAGTGGGCATTGTGGTTGAAGGGGGGCCCGGACGAAGATGGCAACAGGCTGGATGCACAGTGCGGCGCTGGCCCTTCTTTTGCTCCTGCTGCCTCGTGCGCTCAACCCCGGCGCCGCCGCCCTGCCGCTCCTCCAACACGCACGCCGCCTTTTCCACACCCGTCTCCCCTTCTGCTCCGCGCCCCCGCGTGCGCAGGCGGCGGCCGTGACGGCGTTCACGCCGGCGCAGCAGCAGCAGCTGGCGGTTCTGGAGGGGCAGCTGGCGTGGATGGTGTACATCGTGGGCAGCGTGCTCAAGGGGCGGCTCAGCAGCAGCAGCGCGGAGAGCCAGGTGCGGCGCCGGGCGGGGGGCCGGGCGGGGGCTGGGGCTGGTGCCGGGGCTGGGCCCATTCACTGGGGACCTGGCACGCACGCGCGCACGAGCACACGCACACGCACGCACGTGCACATACACAAACACTGTCACACTCACACACACACACACACACACACACACACATCTACACATATAAATGTATACGTACACACGCACACTCTCTCCCTCTCTCTGCACCCCTGCAGGAGGCCATCGACGGGGACCTCGCGTCACGGGTGTTTAAGCTGCTGCAGCTCATGGACGGCGGCGGCCACGCCACGCGGTACGGCGAGGCCACGCGGCAGCGGCTGGACGTGGCGGTCCTGAACTTCTTCCAGTCGTTCCGGAAAGTCTACATAGGGGAGCAGGTGAGGGCCAGGGGGGGGGCTGGCGGGTGGCGCAGGGTGGCACAGGCGCGGCGTTTGAGCCGGCTCAGCTGCCAGTTGGGCCGCGCGTGGCAGGGTCCGTGCTACTGCGTCAGGCTTTCACTTGCCTTCCCCGCAACCGCAGCGTACCACGCCCCATGCATGCCCCCCTTCCCCCCGGCCCAGGTCATGCACAGCAGCTTCGTCTACAGCCGCCTCGGGGAGCGCACCGGCCTGGGGGACCACCTTGCGGTGCTGAGCCAGATGCTCTCAAAGGTGGCCACCAACCTGCGGGCCTACGGGCGCAGCGAGCAGCTGGTGCACCTCACGCTGCAGCTGTTCCAGGCAAGGGGGGGTTTGGGGGGGGACAGGGGAGACAGGGCGCCTGGGAACTCGATGGGCGTGCGGCTGGTGCAACTTACAGCTTCTAGGCACGTGCAGCGGTGCTGAGACGGGATGGCAAAGCGCTATTGCTGAAACCCGTTTCCTCCTGGCGTGCCCCCTGCCTCGCGGGCGGCCGCCAACTCAACCTCTCGCGCGCGACCGCGCCGCCCCAACCGACCCTGCGCAGGACCTCGCCAGCGGCTACATGAGCGGCAAGCTCCTACTAAAGCTGGAGGTGGTCGGCCTCATGCTGCAGCACCACACCCCCAGCGCGTTCCACTTCCTGGACCACCCCGTCAACGGGCGCAACAGGCGCGCGCGCGCGCGCGCGAACCGGGGCCCGGCCAGCGGGCGGGCGGGCCCGGAGGCCGGCAAGGAAACGCACCGGGGAGGGGAGAAGGGAGGGGGAAAAGGGTGCGCGCGCACAAGCCTGACGCTAGGATGGCGGGCCCCCTCCCTACCATCCGGCGAGCGGCCTCCCCAAACATCTGGTCTGACTCCCCACCCCCTGTGCCCCCCCACCCCCACCCACCCGTCAACCCAGGACCGTGTTCTATTCGACGCTGGCGCGGCTGCTGTTCATGGAGGACACGCCCCACAGGTGCGCACTGGGATGCCGGACTTGCCCATTTTTTTGTGCCATGCGCTGGTAGCCACGGGTTTGGGACCCGCTCAAGGACTCGAAGCGTCGCCGGGCGTGTGCTTGCTTGCGGCTGTTGCACCAGGAGCAGGGCAGCTAAGGAGGGGATCCCCTAAGCAAAGCGTTCGAGCATGTTTGCTGTGTCTACAGCTGCGGACCCAGGTTTGGGAGGCTGCTGGCCTGCTGCGCTCACACTCGTGTGCATGACCCTCTTCCCGTCCACCCGCCAAACGCCCGCACGCCCCCCTCCACCCCCCAGGTTCAAGGCGTTCGTGGAGCCGCTGACGCAGGCCCTCAACGGCATAGCGGCGGCGGCGGCCTCCAACCCGCAGGTGCGGAGCCCGGGCTGCGTTCGCCGGGCCGGGCCTTGGGCCGGTCGCGCGCAAGGGCCCGGCCCGCCCAGAGGCTGTGCGAGGCACCACCTTGCGGGGCCCCGCCATTCAAAGCGAACCTGCCGCGCCACCTCACCCCCTCGCCCCGCCGCAACACCCACGCCCCCGCCCCTGCCCGGCCTCCCCTCCCCACGCCTCCCTTGCCGTCCCTTTTTGCTTTTCCCGCTACAGACGCTGGCGCAGGCGGTGCCGCAGCAGCTGGTGGTGGGGCTGTTCCGCGACCTGCGGGGCATCGCGGCGGCGACGTCGACGCGGCGGACCTACGGGCTGCTGTTCGACTGGATGTACCCGCAGCACATGCCCGTGGTGCTAAAGTGAGGACAGGCTGGATGCCATATTATTTATAGGTTTGGGGTTTGGGGGGCTGCTGTTTGACTTCGCAGAAGCACATGCGCTCAAGCGAGGACGTGCGGTCGGGCCGCCGCGGCGGCCGTCAGGGGCAGCGTACGTGCGCCACCAGTGCTCTGCCTGGCGCACGCTTTTGACTGACAACCCTAATCCTCCCCCCTCATCAGGTGCCTCGAGGCCTGGGCGGGCTGCCCCGACGTCACCACGCCGCTGCTCAAGTTCGTGGCAGAGTTCTGCTTCAACAAGAGCCAGCGCCTCACCTTCGACAGCAGCTCCCCAAACGGCATCCTGCTGTTCCGGGAGGTGCGGCCCCGGCCACTCCATGGTTTAACCCCACGCGTTTCGCCGCTGCCGTCTGCTTTCGGGCCTGCTGCCCTGGGAGATGTGGGCCCCGGCCCTTCGGACTCCTGCAACAATTCTCACCCACTCGCTCACTCACTCACTCACTCACTCACTCACTCACTCACTCACCCCCCCACACACACACTCGCTCACACCCATGGCCAGGTGTCCAAGGTGCTGGTGACGTACGGCAACTACGTCCTCTCGCAGCAGCAGCCCGTCGCGGCCAACCAGGCATACCAGCTCAGATACAAGGGCATATGGATATGCCTGCAGGTGAGGCAATCGCACAAGCACTCCCACGTTCGCAGACTAGGGGCCCGTTGACAGGTGCAGCGGTTGTGAAAAGAAAACGTCTGCTTCGCCGGTGCTCCTGGCCCCATCATGCGCCCACGCCGGCCCGACGCCCACTCACACCCCCGCATTCACCCCTCCGTCGCCCCAAAAGGCCCTGGCGCGCGCCATGAGCGGCAACTATGTAAACTTCGGCGTGTTTGAGCTGTACGGCGACACCGCCCTGCGCGACGCGCTCGACGTGGCGCTGCGCATGGTCACGTCCATCCCGCAGGCCGACATCCTTGCGTTCAAGTGAGGACGCGGGCCCCCGCGGGCTCGGCGCTTGGGGGTTCGGCATTTGCACGCGTGCGCTTGGGCATCGGGCGCGCCCTCGGGGCGTTCCCCTGGCCGCGGCATCGGCTTTGCTTGGGTGCAGCCGCCGCCCTTCTCCCGTCTCGCCACGCCTTCCTGCGCAGCACCTCGGCCCGCCCCGCCTTGCCCCGCCCTAACTTCCCTGCCTCAACCCCGCAGGAAGGTGCTCGCTTTGCGCTCCTCCAACCGCCTCGCACCTCACCTGCCCTCGACAGCCCCCTTAATTGTATGCACCCCCACCCCCTACCGCTTTGGCTCCCTCCCCCTTCACCCCCGCAGGAAGGTGTCCAAGGCCTACTTTGCGCTCCTCGAGGTCCTCTGCCACAGTCACACCGCCACCATCGCCGCCACCGACGCGGCCACGTTCAACTACATACTCACCAGCCTGGAGCAGGCGCGAAGGGGGGGGAGGCGGGGCCGGGGGCGGCGCAGAGTGAGAGCAGGGGTCCTTGATGACGTCGGCGGCGGCCCGGACGCGCCTTTCACAGGGACCTGTGCTCGCCCATGCTTCGCCGGGTTTCCCATTTTCCAGTTGCGCCCTTCCAAGTGCCCCAGGGTTGGAACCCAGCTGCCCTTAACGTGCAGACCCTGAACCCAACCGCACACACCCCTTCCCTTGCCTGAACACAAACACTCATACCACACCCCAAATCGCCCACGAACACCCCCAAACACCCCCAAACCCCCGCCGCAGGGCCTCAAGTCCGTGGACGTCATCATTTCCTCGGCCTGCGCCTCCGCTCTGGACAACCTCGCGGCGTTCTATTTCAGGAACGTGGTCGTCGGGCCCGAGAGCGGCAAGGCGGCGCCCGGCGCTGAGGTGGGGCACGGCTGGGGTTTTCAAGGGTGAAAGGGTAAAAGGTGTGTGCCTGGCCAAAGGGCCGGCCAGGGACGGGCATTATGCAGGGCTCCGCTCGTGTTCGCGCTGCTCTGGTCTTCGGAATCGCTCGCGCTGTGCGCGCTTTTTAAACACGCCCCTGCAAACGTTATACTCTCGCATGCGCGCATTCACACAGACACATGCACACCCTCCCCCCCCCAAAGGCCATCGAGGCGCACCTGCGGCAGCAGCCCCACCTCCTCCCGGAGGTCCTCAAGACGCTCTTCGAGGTCATCCTTTTCGAGGAGTGCTCCAACCAGTGGAGCCTCAGCCGGCCGATGCTAAGCCTCATACTCGTGAACGAGGCCGTGTACCCGGACCTGCAGCGGCAGGCGCGCGCAAAAAATGGGGAGGGGAGAGTGAGGGGGGGGGTGAGGGGGGGAGTGAGGGAAGAGTGAGGGGGGAAGTGAGTGGGGGAGTGGGGAGAGGCCGTGTTCCCGGGCCTGCAGCTGCAGGCGCACATACTGGTGGCTTTGGGGGAAGCCAGGGGGGGAGCGGAGGGGGGGGAGCGAGGGGGGCCGAAGCGATGATGCCCAGCGTCGTGCTTGTGAACGAGGCCGTGTACCCCGACCAGCAGCGGCAGGCGCGCGCAATTGGGGGGTGGGGTTGAAGGGGGGAGGACCACGTCGGGCGTGTGAAGGCGTGAGGAGCGCACCAGGATGGCCCGGGCTTTGCGGGCGTTGGGCCGCTTGCGCCTGTTGGCTCAGGGTCTTCTGCTTGAATTGGGCCCCGCAGATACCTCTTTGCCCCTTGCACACACCAATCAGCACCCCTGCCCCTGTTCCACACCCCGCCCCTGCTCCACACCCCCACCCCTCACCCCCAGATCATCCTGGGGCAGCCGCCCGAGCGCCAGGCGCACCTCGCGACGTGCCTCGAAAAGCTGATGGCCGACGTAGGGCGCAACCTGGACGCAAAGAACCGGGACAAGTTCACGCAGAACCTCACGATCGTCAGGTTTGTGAATTCTCGGTCTCGGACACAGGGAGCGCGCTGGGGCGCGCGTTGGGGTGCATGGTGGGGAGCGTGCTGGGGCGGAGGGGCGCGTGCTGGGTTTGGCCCCGGGTCAGGGCCTTTGTGTGCTGGGTACAGAGTGAGGGGGGGGGAGCCAAAGCGAGCACGCGTGCCGCGGACGCGTGTGGCTGCAACGGGCGGCCGTTTCCCTACCTGCGCACATCCCTTGAGCCCCTCTGCTCATCCAAGGCCTGACCGTCTGCCCACGGCCGCACATTGTGCCCTCCCCCGTTTCCCCCCGCAGGCACGAGTACAGAAGCAAGGCGTAGAGCCCCCCACCCGCTGGCGGGCCGGGCGCCCTCCTCCGGCCCGCGCGGCAGCGCGCCTGGCCCGGGTCGCTGCCCCTCGGCCAAGCGCGGGC
>VIYE01000192.1:0-12605 GCA_008037345.1 Messastrum gracile | reverse complement strand
TGCCGCCGCTGCGCCGGCTCATCACACAAGCGGGCGACGGGAAGGGCCAGCACCTGTAGGCTGGGGGCTAGCTGCCGAGATGGCAGGCCGGTGACCAAAAGACCCAGGTTGCCAAGGGGTGGCGGCCTTGCGGGAAACGGGTGAGTGGTCACACTTTGCCACAGTGAGCACTCAAGACTTTACACAAACGCATACGTGGCGACATATACCCCACGGGCGAAACCCCCCGCGCGTGCCCACCCCACCCCTTGGCGCGCCCCCAGCACCCTCCCGCGCACCTGCGCAGCGATATGTTTGAGAACTCCTCCGCCTGCGCCAGGGCCTGGATGAGCTGGCCCATGGACGACTGCTCCCGCTTGAGCCGCACGATCTTGACCATCGTGGGCAGCCTCGCAAAGTGGCTGGCCATCAGGCGCCCCGCCTCTGCGGGGTGCGTCGGGGTCGAGTTTTGTTGGAGGGGGAATGGGGCTGGCGAGGCTTTGGGGTGCGGGGCTGGTGGAGGCACGGGGAACATCTCAGCGCTGGTGCGGTGCTCGCACACGGTGCTGGCCCGCCCAGGCCAACAGAGCTGCGCAACCGCTGCTCACCGGTCGCCCGCAGCGCGAAGCCCTCCTCGTCGGTCTCCATCAGGCCATTGCGCACCAGCGTGGCCACCTGGGTAGGATTGGCGAGAGTGTACGAGCACAATCGTGCAAGGAAGGCGCAGCTGGGGTTGCGCAGCGTTCGCTCCATGCACATCCCTTGGCCAGGCTGGCAATAGGCAGCAGCAACGCCCCGGCCTTTTGAGTTTTCAGGTTTTTAAAAGGGCCCCGGCCACCCAGAGCCCATGCTCTCGGTCCCACGTGGCGCATGACAAGGTTGTCCCGCAGCAGCCGGTCGACCTCGGCCTGGGGCGTGCCCGGGGGCAGCGCCACCCTGCCCAAGGGTGTTGGACGGGGCCAGTCGTGGTGGCGGTGTTCGTGTGAGGGGCAGCTTCGCTCAGGGTGAGCCCGGCTCAGACAGGCACAGCTGTCCTTCGCATGCCTCCAGGTGCCGGCAGTGCCAGCAGTGCCCGCTGCCGGCCCTCGGCCCCACAACCAGCCTCAAGGCCCCCCCGCAGCCTCACCCGTAGCGCCCGGGGTTGGACCGGATGCGGACGCAGAGGAAGGTCGTCTTGAGCCACGCGATCGCCATCGACACGTCGCGCACGGTGCCCAGCACCACCTCGGCTGCGAGCGCGCGGCGGGTTGGGAGCGGCGGCCGACGCCGGTTTGCGGCTGGCTGGACGAGCGCAGAGTGGGTCGCGAGCGAGGACGGCCTCTCCCAAGCGACAACCACGAGGTCTGTGCGCGTTGCGCCGACACGGCCAGAACAAGCAGAGCAGCGCCTGACCGTTGGCCATTGGCCAACATCCCTGTTTTACCCCCTTCCCCTCCCCCTGCAAACCCCTGTTCCTGCCCACCGTTGAGGTGCTCCGCGACGCAGTCGGCCAGGCAGCTCTCCACCGCCTCCTGGCCCGCCGCCAGCTCGGCGTAGCGGGACGCCGTCGAGCGCTGCGTCATGATGACCGCCACGCCCTGGGCAGGGGTGAGGGGGCGGGCCAAGGGGTGCGGTGGGCAGGGGGGGAGGGACAGACATGCCCAAGGGGCGGGGCTTGGCTGCCTCTCCTGTCGAACAAAGCCACGAAACCGCCGCGCCGGCCCTGAGCAGCAAAGCACCGCGTCTTGCCCACCCTGGCCTCGCCGCGGGCACGCCCAGGGGCCACGCGAGCGCCCAGAGGTGGCGCCCGCGCCCACCTCTGTGTCGAACTGCGGCCGGCCGGCGCGCCCCACCATCTGCAGGACCTCGTGGCGCGCGTACTCGGCGTAGCCCGCGCCCGCACCGGGAGCCGCGTCCGCACCGCCGACGTACTGGGAGGGGCAAGGTGGGGCGGCGGTCGGGGCGCCAAGTGAGTGGAGCTGGGTTTTAACAGGGCCGGAGAGGTGGGGGGTCGCAACCTGGAAGTGCACAGCAGGCGCGCCCCGCTCTCGGCTGGCAGTCACAACTTGCCGGCCCTGCCTGCCCCTGCTGGCGTGTGTGGGCTGGAAGCCGCGCGTCGCCTCACCCGTCGCGTGCCCTTGACGACGACCAGGTGGGCCGGCAGGTTGACGCCCATCGCCAGCGTCGACGTGGTGCACTGCAGAAGTGGGATGGGAGGCAAAACGGCAGTGCCAAGGGTGCGGCGGGCCGGCATGAGAGCACCCAGCGCGCGTTCCAAACACAAAACTGAAAGAGGGGGCGGGCCCTGGTGCTTGCTCATCCAAATCACTGGCAAGCCGCGAGCAATGTCGAACCCAGCCTACCCCCCCACACACACGCGCGCGCACACGCGCCCCTCACCAGCGCCATGAGCGCCGTGTCGCGGAACAGGCCCTCCACCAGCGCGCGGTCCTCGGGCTCCATAGCGGCATTGTGGAAGCCGATGCCCCAGGGCAGCAGGGCCTGGTGGTGGTGGTGGGGGGGGGCGGTTTGCAAGGTTTTGGGGGCAAGGGCCGGCTGCGTGTGCGCAAGTTGCGTTTCGCTTCAGGCGCCGGCGTGTCACAGCCTGGCCCCGTGAAAAGGGGTGCGCACATCTGAGCACGCCTGGCTGCTGGGTCGGTGCCGTAAAAGCAGTCACGAGCGCTGCCTCACGCGCCAAGAGAGCAACCCCTATAAGCACACGCACGTCCCCCAACCAGCCATGCCGCCCCCGCACCTGCAGCGCCTTGTTCTTGGTGGCGCCTGCTGCCTGCGTCAGCCGCTGCTGCTGCGCGCCGCCCCTGACAAACGGCCCCTGCAGCTCGCCGCCGCCGGCGCGCCGCTGCTGCGCCTCCTTGGCGATCGCCTGCGCGGTCTCGACGGTGCTGCCGCGGGAGCTGCGGGCGCGCGTGTGCGAGCAGGGGTGATGGCAGGCCAGACGGTGCATGCCAGCTTTCGGGTGCTGGCATTGCCTGGATGGCTGTTTCACACTCACACCCAAATGCAAGCAGGGGCTGATGCAAGGCTGCTGTTAGCACCATCGATCAGCCGTCTGCAGCCCAACATGACAGCGCGCCCCACCCTTGCGCCCCTCCGTCCCCTACATCACCCCGTCACCTGCAAAACACCAGGGCGGGGCGGCCCTTGGCATGCTCTATCACCACGCCAAACACGTGGTCGCTGAGGCGGCGCTCGAACAGGAAGTCGTTCTTGGACGGCGGGAAGCCCTGCGAACGGGGGCAGAAGGAAGGGGCAGGGGTTTTAAAGAGGCAGGGTGGCAGCAGTTGCCCTGAGGGCTGCCTTGCGAGTCCGTTTAGTAGTGGCCTTTCAGACGCTGGTCCCAGCACCCCCATCCACAGGCAGCTTGGTCAATTCGCCGGCGGCGCACCCTGACGAGCGTCGTCAGCCGCACGGGCCTCAGCTCCTCTCCGTACGCGCGGACGTTGCCGGGGGGTGCGCCCAGCCACGAAGCGATGTCACCAAGGTTTGGGATCGTCGCAGACACAGCCACAAAGCGCACGGCCGTGACGGGCGTCTGCAGCGGGGATGGCGATGTTGGGGGAAGAGAAAAAAGCCGCGTGGGTGCACACAACACCCACTTGGCTGTGCGCCGGCAGAGAGCAAAGCGCATGCTGCAAAGCGGCCATGAGTACCGTTCTGACAGCGCATGCGTGAACATGCATGCGGCACTCAAGCATGGCTGTGTCTGGGGCCATGCGCTCAGCCCCTCGCCGATCAGACTTACCCCGGCCATCTGTGGGAGGCTCGCGAGCATCTTGAGGCGGCACACCGCGCCCGCCTCCAGGCTGGCGCCGCGGCCGGGCTCATGCAGCAGGTGGACCTCGTCGATGAGCACCAGGGACACCTGCGGGGGGCCAGTGGGGTGGGGAAGGGGGCCGGAGCGTGTCAGCGTGGGCGTCATCGGCGGCGGCTGGGGAAGGAAGGGGCATGTTGGGCCCGCACCCGACAAATTGCGCCTGGAGAGCAGCAGCACGGAAACCCTGCAGCATAGCGCCTGCAACAGTCTGTGCGCCATGCGGCGGGGCAGCTTGCGGCAGGTGACTGCTCAGCAAGCAGGTTCGCATCGCAAGCTGTGTGGTTTGCGGTGAAGCGGCACCCACGTCTCCAAGGAAGCCGGCGGCGCCTACGTCCTTGGCGCGCCTGGACATGTGGTCTGTGTGGGGTTGGGTCACAAGCAAGGCACCCGTTGAGGGCTTCAACGCCTGCTGCCTGCATAGCAGTTTGCATGGCCAACATGTGTCCATTGCGCTGCACGCAAGGCCCCACCTGGCCACCTGGGATGTAATGAGGCAGTGCAAGGCAAGGAGTACTCACAGCAAGACGGCCTCAAGCAGCACAGCCCCCATGGTGGAACAGGCCGCCCACCAAACTTCTCGGGCGTAGTGCAGATCAGGTCAGCGCCCTCCAGATCGCGCGCCTCGGCCTCGCTGTCCCCGCTCAGCTCCACCACCGAAAGGCCCAGCTGCCCGAAGCGCTCGCTCCAGTCCTGGTGGCGCTCCTGCACCAGTGCCCTGGGGTTTGAGGGGGTCCAGGGCGCGGGTCACAGGGAGCAAGCGGTATGCAGTGATGGTTTTGTTGGGGAAAACAAGCACACGGCAAGGGTGCCGGGCACGTGTGTGGTACGGCATGTAAGCAGAGGGCATGGATGGGGCAAGTGGGGCGGCTGGCCCAGCTGCTGCAGGCCAGCAGTTGCCACGTAGCCAACCCAAAAACAGCCGGGAGCAAGCCCACCTGATGGGTGCGAGGTACACAGCCTTTGCGCGGCCCGCAGGCGGCTCGAAGCGCCCCGTGCCGTCCACTCGAGTGTGCCACAGCCGCAGCAGGGCCAGCTCCATCACGCCTGCAAGTGTGCCGGGGAGGCGTTTTGTTCGGCGGCCGCCGGAAGCAACCGCATGAAGGCCGCAAAGGTGGCAGCGCGCAGGCCTCTTAGGGGCCAAATGGAAGGCAGGGGTGCGAGCAACTTGGCATCCATGCACTGCCCGGGCCCAATTTACAGCAACACCTGCAACGAGATGCGACCGTCCCACCTGTTTTGCCGCTGCCCGTCGGCGCCGCCACCACAAGCGCTGCGTCTGAGCCGTAGACGGCGTCAAAGCACTCGGATTGCACGAGGTTGAAAAACCTGCCATGCAGCGTAATGGGGGTTGCGGCTGCGGGCGCTGAGCAAGTGTGTCAGCATTTTGAGGGTCCTTCAAGCATTCCCTGGTACGCACAAGGTGGCCCATGCAGTTGGCGGCTGCAAGGAGTTCCCCCATGCACATGTGGCACATGTTGCATGGGGCATGCAGCATGCCGCATGCTGTGTTTTCCACATGCAAGGCCTGCATGGGGTGTAAGTTGGAAGGGCCAGCTCCCATGGCATGGTCTTTCTGCAATGCGATCCCCCCACCCAAGTTGCGACACCGCACCTGAAGCTGAAAAGCGGGTGGAAGGGCGCCGGCAGCTCCCTTACGGAGACGAGGCGGTCTTGCCCTTCCGCCGACTGCATGCTGGCCGCCTCGGCGAGCGCGCCGCTTGGACCTGCCGCCGGCCACGCGCCCACTGGCACGGGGCCCGGCTGCATGGCGCCAGGCAGGGGCTGCAGGCCATGCAGCTGGTGCGGCTGGGGCTGGGTGGCGCGCGCTGAAAAGGCTGCACGAGGTGCGGCAGCGTGAGGCTGCTGGGCGACCTGCGAGCTGAAAGAGAGGGCGCCGTAGCCCCGCTGCATTGCGGGCTGCTGCTGCTGGGGCTGCTGCTGTTGGTGGTGGTAGGCCCAGTCCCCCTGGGGCCAAGACATGCTGGGATGCTGTTGGCTGCCGCGCAGCTGCGCCGCCGCCGCTGTCGGCTCCCCTGCCCACGCGCGGGGCGGAGGCAGCGCGACGCCCTGCTGGCGTGCAAAGGCCGCTTGCGCGTCGCCCCAGGCACCGGCGCTCCCTTGCTGGCTGCTGTCGGGCGCGCCGGCGCGCAGCAAGCCGGCGGCAACGTGCTGAGGCTGGGTGGGCGGCGGCAGCGGCCCCGCTTGCCCCGCCCCTGGGCCGCTGGGGGCTGCCGGGAGCGCGTGATAACTGCCCTGCATCAGACCATCGTCAGAATGGCTGAGGCTGAGGCTGAGGCTGAGGCTGAGGCTGCCCCGATCTGTCGTCCTCGCGGTTTTGAACTTGGCACGCTGCAGTCGCGCTTGCGAGATTAAAGACAAGGCATCACACAGAAACGTCGTTGGCGAGTCGCTAAACGCCCAAACCAGCCGCTATGCGGCACCTGGTGGCGCTGCTGCGCCAGTGCCGCGCGTTCGGCGGGCAAACCACCGCCGTCGATGGCCCCTGCTTACCTCCTGTGCAAGCCCTGCGCAAGCCTGTGCAATGAAACTCGTTTACATGCAGCAGCTCGCCTGCACCTGGCGCGTTCTGAAGCGGCCGTCGGCGGCGGCCCGCAAGGGTTTGCAAAATGCTAGAGCGGCCTCGAGTAGACATGCCCTGCCTCTCAATGCGCGAATCGTGGCGCCAGTGCGTGTGAAGGAGGGGGGGTATCGTGGGCCGCCGGGCGTGAGAGCCATGCCGGCGCTCCTCACTGTGCGTTCTAAACAAGGCGCGAAACCCACATTGCGAGCGCGGGGCAAGTGCGTGCAGGCGCAGGCGCCGCTGGCCCCTGGCCAGGAGAAGAGGCGGTGTGTGGAGGGTGAGGGCCCGGCGACCGCTGCCGATGGCTTGACCGCCGTCGGCCGCTTGGTCCTTGCGTGCGCCAGCTGCAGCGTCGACAGGCCTGGGCGGGCGTGGCGGCGGCAGTCGCAGCGCCGCTGATGAGCGCATGCCGCAGCCCCCACACGCTCGCGCGGACCGCGCGCCAACGACCGCGGCTGCATGCTTGCTGGAGTGCGACCCAGCATGCCGCTCCCATTGCCGCCTCCTGGGAGCGAGGCAAAGGGCGGGGCGGCAATACGGCGAGCCTGCCGGCCGGCCCGCAGCGCCAGCCTGCTGCGGCACACGTCCGGCCGAGCCGCCGGAGCAGCAGCACGGCAGCTCTCAACGCGCACGCATGGTGCGGCGGCAATGGGCTGCGCGCGTGGGCCAGGACGGGGCCCCCTGTCGCGGCAAAGCGGCTCGCCAGGCCCGGTGGGAAGGACGGAGCGGCTCGCCGCCGGCGCCGCCGCACCTGCCAGGATCAGCACCAGAGCTAGGTGCCGCCTGCAGCCCGCCGACGCCATTTTTCCGGAGCCTTTAAGCTCCCAGAATCCGCGGTAGGGCGGCCAAACTCCGCGGCTTGGCCCCGAACGGGGCGGTCCAGCCCTCCACTCCCTGCTCAGCGGTTCCTTCCTTAGTAGCCCAGGACGGGCTGCATTTTCCGATCGATGTTGTCGCGCTCTGCAGCGTTTCACTGCCGTCCGTCCCCCCTGCTGTGCCCGGCAGTGGGCCTGTTCTCTCGTTGGACCATCTTCCTCCTGCCTGTTGAAATGGGACCAGCTGCCTGTTGAATCCTGGGTCTTCAAGTCCTGGGTCTTCCCAGTCGTCAAACTGTGCTCTGCGCTCCTCTCATCCACCGCCAATCAATCTAATGCGTGGAACAACCTGCCATGAGCCGGCTACCGGCCCTGGGAAGGCCCCGCGCAAGGCCCGGGGCGTCGCTCTCAGCGGGCGAGGCACGCACCGCTTGCGGGCCGCCAGTCCTGGCCAGGCCCGCCTGTCCCTCGGCCTGAGGCCCCGCGCCGGGCCCTGGCGCCCTGGCGCGATGGCAGTCCCGTGGCGCGGCGGGGCCGTGAGGCGCCGTCGCGGCGTGAGGGCTGTCGGGGCGACTGCGCCTCTTGAGGGGTGCGCGAGCGGCGCGAACTGCCGACGCCAGCAGCGGGAACTTTTGCGCCGCAGGCCAGTGTCTGCGCCGGCCTCGCTCTTCTCCTTGCCCCCCTTGCCGGTGGTGACATGCGCGACCTTCTCTCGGGTGGCAGCTGGGCAGCGGGGCCCCCGCGTGGCTCACCTGCTGGGGAGGAGGGGGGGGGTGCCACGCTTGCGGCGCGCCCCCAGCGCGGGCGCCGTCCCCGCAGGTGATGGGTGCAGGCGCCGGCCGGCATAGCCGCATAATTGAGCACGCGCAGTGGGCATAGCAGCCCTTGAAGGCTTGTTGAAGGCTCGCAGCGAAGAGCCGGCAGTGACGCCGCCACCGTCGGGAATGCAGCGGCGCCGGGCCGTGATGAGGGACTCAAGCAATGCCGTCGTGCCAAAGCTCAATGCACGTACTCTACGCACTGAGGCAGTTCTAGCCGACTATTCGCGCAGCTGATAGATCTGTGCGCGACGGGCGACGTACCGTATGTATGTGTGCTGCCACAATATGAAAAAGCCGCTCGCCGTATGTTGATTTGCGTTCTGCCGTAGACGCAGGAGCCCCCTGTGCCGGGAACCCGCCGCCGCGCCCGCGTCAGCGTCGGCGTTCGCACCTCCCCTGCGGCGCCGGGTCTGCCCCGGCCCCCGCCCCTCCAGCCCCCGCCACCCATATGGCGTCAGCGGCGGCGGCGGCGGGTGTAGCCGCCGGGGACGCGGCGCTCGGAGACCAGGACGACGTAACACGCCTGGAGCGGCTGCGCACGGCCGTGCACAAAACTGCCGCATCAGCCAGCGCCGCCGTGGCGCAAGACATTGCGGCCCTCATAAGGGCGCGCGCCGCCGAGGGCAAGAAGGCGCGCCGGGAAGCGTTCAACAGGGGGCCGAGGAGCGGGGGGCGCAGCGGCGGAGGAGGAGGAGGAGCAGAGCGGCGCGGAGGGAGGGTGGCCTGCTGCCGAGCCCAAGCGCAGTGCCCCCAATCGCCAGGGCCGGCGTGCCATCGAAGGCGCGCAGCCCACACATTCCCCTGCCCTCAACCCCCCCCCCCCGCGACGCAGGCCGTGCTCGGCCTGGCGACGGGGTCGACGCCGACGACGCTTTATGGGGAGCTCATCCGGCTGCACCGGGAGGAGGGGCTGAGCTTTGCGAACGTGGTGACCTTCAACCTGGACGAGTGCGCAGGGGCCTCGAGAGGGGTGGAGGGCCGGGGAAGGGGGAGAGCGCCCAGCCGAGAGGCGGCTCAGGCCAGGGGCGCTCTTTCACATCAAAAACGCCGCCCACGTGGGCGCCGCGCAAAACCCACCGGCCCACCCACCCGTCTGCTCGTCCGTCAATCTCGACCCCACCCCATCACCCCTGCGGCCCCGCCCAACCCTTGCTTCCAACGCCCCACCCCCTGCCAGGTACTACCCCATGCAGCCGGGGGACCTCCAGAGCTACGTGCGCTTCATGAGGGAGCGGCTCTTCGACCACGTCGACATACCGGCCGGCCAATGGCACGTGCCCGACGGGACGCTGGCGCCAGAGGCGCGTTTGGGGAGGGAGGGAGGGCGCGGGGAAAGGGGGCGGGTGGCACAGCCCGGCGGTACGCTGGTGCCACAGGCGCGCATGGAGAAGGGGAAAGGGGGCGCGGCAGGGGGAAACGGGGCTTAGAGAGAGCATGGCAGGGGGGCGCAGGCCGGCGGGGAGGCGGCGCACACACATATGCACCCCCTTCCACAAGAGCATGGCCCCATCAGGGTGGGCCGCCACCCATCCGCGCACGCACGCATGCACAGGAGGTGGCTGAGTACTGCCGGCGGTACGAGGAGCAGATCGAGGAGGCCGGCGGGCTGGACGTGCAGGCGCGCATGGGTTGCCCGATGGGAGGGGCAGGCCCCACGGCATGGGCCAGCCGGTGTTGGGCCACCGTCTGACGATGCGAGAGGTGTGCCGGTGGCGGTGGCCGCCTGCACAGCAGGCCCTGTGCATGACAGCCCCATCACGCCTCCGCGGCCTCCACAAATCGCCCCCTGCGCGTCTCGCCCGGTGCCCCTGTGGCGGCAGGTCCTGGGCATCGGGCGCACGGGCCACGTCGGGTTCAACGAGCCCGGGTCGACCGTCAAGTCCCGCACCCGCCTCATCCTCCTGAACAAGGCGAGCGATTCTGGCGTTGGGGCACGCGCGCCCGCGGCGGAGGCTGGAAAAGGGGCCAGACGCAGGCGTGCTGCCTTGCCCACCAGTCACCCCGCCCCCTCCTTTGCCGCCCTCCCCTGGCTCCTCTTCGCCGGCCGCAGGTCACGCGCACCGACGCGGCTTCGGCCTTCTTTGGGGAGGAGAACGTTCCACGGCGCGCCATCTCTATGGGCATTGCCACCATCATGGCCGCCCGTAAGGCGAGCCCCGCAAGGGCACGGGCGCAGGTGGCCTGTTGCTGGCCGCGTTTCGGGGGCTGCGTGCGTTCTTGCTTCCCCCGCCCCGCCCACCCTGCCCCCTTTATCTACCTGCTGGCGTGGGGCGAGGAGAAGGCCGCCCCTCGCCGCGTTTCGCGCTCACCTCGCCCTAGAGCCAAATGTGCCCGGCCTGCCCCCCCCACTCGTCCAGATCTACCTGCTGGCGTGGGGCGAGGAGAAGGCTGACATCGTGCGCCGCGCGGTGGAGGGGCCAATCGACCCGGGCGTGCCCGCGACCTTCCTGCAGCGGCACCCCAACACAGGTTGGCGGCCATTGTGCAGCTTGGCCGCGGCGTCATGCAAGCACACTGGGGGCGAAGTGCGCCGTGGCCGATTGCCCGGCGCACGCTGCAATTGATGGCCACACGTCTGTGCCTGGCCCTGCGAGCTGTTTGCTGGTCAAGCAATCGGCCCCGGGGCCTTGTCTAACACGCCCATGTCTGCTTCAGCGCTCGCTGTTCCACGCGCCCGCAACGGCTGCCCTCCCCCTTCCCCTGACGGGCAGAGGTGGTGCTTGACGAGGCCGCCGCGGCGCGGCTGACCCGCTTGGAGGCGCCCTGGACGCTGGCGCCCGTGGACTGGGAGGCGCGCGGCCCCAGGCGCGCGCTCGGGGTGGGGGGGCAGGGAGATGAAACGGCGTGCTTGCTGACCATGCTGGGTAGGCTAGGGTTGGTTGCTGCAGTTTCTGGCGCAGCAGGTGGTAGCGGGAATGCACCGGCGCTGGCCGCCCAGCCGCGTGGCCCGTCCCCTTGTGTAAGCGAGTACCATTGCCTTGCAGCCCGACCCCACCGCCGCGCCCTGCCGCGTCTTGCCTGTTGCCCGCTGCCGCAGGTTTGTGCGCAAAGCGGTCACTTGGCTCGCGCAGCACCTATCCAAGCCCATCCTCAGGTGCGCTCTTGAGGCTCAACTTGAAGCAACTTGGCCGGCCGCCACTTGCTGCAAGCCGCTGCCAACTGCTGTCGTCGTTCCCGACTTGAGCTGACGCTCTTGCTGCTGCCTTTTCGTTCTCTTTGCACCTGCTATCACACACACATGCACACACACACATTACACCACCAACCGATCACCTCAACCCCCCCAGCCTTACCGAGGAGGACTACATGGAGTCTGGTCTGGCCGACCTCGTCACACGCCACGGACTGCCGCACGCGTACGACCTGAACGTGGCTGTCTTCAAGGAGCTCAGCCACCTCATCACGGGTGAGCGCTTGGCCACCTCGTTATCGGTGTGTGCGCATGCATGCACGTCCACATGGGCGCTCCAGGTGCCCTGCAAGTGCGAATCCGGTCATCGCCACCAAGGCTCTAGCACGCGCGCCCTGGGTAGCTCCCGGGTGTGGGGGCACGCCAGGCACCGCAGCATACAAGGGCCACCTGACCCCGGCACCTGCATGGCCGGCTCTCAGCCGCCGGTCGGTCCATGCAAGAGACAGCTGCAGGTGCAGCCGCCGTGCTTGGCCGTGCCATGGTTGCCACACAACGCCCTGCATCACTCCGCTGCGCCACCCTCACCACCAGGCTGGCCCGGCGGCAAGCCCGGCGCCGACGACTCGACGCGCCCCGAGCGCGCTGCGCCCCACCCCAAGCGCATCGTCGTGTTCTCCCCCCACCCCGACGATGACGTCATCTCGATGGGCGGCACCCTGCACCGGCTGGTGGGCGGTTGACCAAAGGCGCGGCCCCCAGTTGCGGTGCAATGAGTGCAAGCAAGGCTGGGCCGGGCAAGAGGCTTTAACCTGCTCACACGCTTGCTGCGCTCCTCTGCCCCCTCCAACTGATCTGCGCCACCGGCGGGCTCCATCACCCCCCCCCCTTTCCCTCTCCTTCCCCTGCCCCCCCCCGAGCAGCTCCTGCACGGCCACGACGTCCACGTCGCCTACCAAACGAGCGGCTCCATCGCGGTGGGGGGTCAGGGGTGCGGGGCTGCCAGGAGCCGGGGGCCGGCGGAGGCAATTCCGCTGGGACCCGACGTGAGGCGCGGCCGTTCGCACGCGGATGGCAGGAGGGCATTGTCTGGGCTACGGGTGGCATGCGGCGCCCGGCCCCACATGACTGCCCCCTTGGCAGGTGAATCTTCCGCTTTGGCGGCCCGGCCTTTGACCACACAGCCTCCTCCCCACCCACCCCCTCACCCCCCAAAAGGTCTTCGACGACGACGCGCTGCGCTTTGTGGACTTTGCCCACCAGCTGGCGGACGCCCTCGGTGACATCATCGGCGCCACGCCCCTAGCCTCCCCTGCTCCAGCTGGCCGAGGCGCTGGCGGGCGCGCAGATGTGTCAGGCTTGGTGGCAGAGGCGGGGGCCGAGGCGGAGGCGGCCGGGGACGGGGCCGGCGAACCGCCGGGCCCGGGGAAACCGGTGCGGGAGCTGGCGGGCGGCGCTGGCGGCG
>VIYE01000191.1:0-10289 GCA_008037345.1 Messastrum gracile | reverse complement strand
CCGTCCCAGGCTGCACGACGCCAACGCGGGCGTGCTGCAGCTCGCCCTGGCGCGCGTGCCGGCGCCGGCGCTCCTGAGGTGGGCGGGCGCGGGCGCATGGCGCCGCCGTGACAAGAGGGAGAGCGGGCCAGGGGCTCCCGGGGCCCGGCTGAGGGAGGCGCCAGAGAGAGGTGCGGGGCGGGAGGCACCCTCAAGCTCAACCGCAGCCGCATCGCGCCCTCCACCCGGCGCGCCGGCCCCCAACCGGCCCGCCCGCAGCCAGGGCCGCGACGGCGTGGTGCGCTGCTGGCCCATCGACGGGACGGGCGGCCTCGCAAGGTGCGGGGGTGAGGGGGTGTGTCCAACCGCGGCTTGCGCAGGCTGCGCCGCCGGCACGCTGAATTTGGCGTTGGGTTGCGCTCGCAGCCATAAGTAGCATTTGCTGCCCCTCCCGCCCTGCCCCTCGTCAGCGGGCCCGCCCCCCCCCCTGCCGCTCATGCCCTCAGCTGTTGACCCCAGCCCTCGACCAACAACCCGCTCGCGCGCGGCAGGGAGCCGGCGGCGGTGCTGCAGTCCGGGTGCTACAACTTCTGCCGCTTCTCGCTGCTGCGGGACCCCCAGCAGAGCGGCGACGGCGGCAGCAGCAGTGGCGGCGGCGGAGACAAGCAGCGAGGGCAGCTGGAGGAAGGGGACTGCCCAGGCAAGAATAAGGCCGGGCCCGTCGAGGGCTCCCTCAGCGGGCAGGCACCCAGCAGCGAGGAGGACAGGCAGGGACAGGGAGCGGCGGCGGCGGAGGAGCAACCTGGGGGGCCGGAGGAAGAGCGCGGCGCAGCGGCGCCGGCCCGACGGCGCCGATCCCCGCCGCCGCCGCCATCCGCGCTGCTTGCCATGCCCTGCGAGGACTCTGCCACTGTCGGCGTTTGGGACCTGACAGGCGGCGGCGGCGGCGGGGGCGCAGGAGGAAGCGGCCGGCTGCGCCCTGTGCTGCGGCTGGAGCAGCCGCGGCCAAAGGAGGCGCCCCTGCATGGGATGTGCATGGCGCTGGCGCTGTTTGGCGGCGGCGCGGCGCCCGGGGTGAGCGGGAGCGGCCTCTGGTTTCCCAGGCTACCGGGGCTGCGCCTGGGGCCCTGCGCCAGAGTTGTGTTGGGGCCCCCTCGGCCAGCAGACTCACTGTTTCAAGCACCTGCGGCCCGGCCGCCCTGACCGTGGCGTTTCAGCCCTGGCCCGTCTCGCCCCTTGAGGCACCTCTGACTCACGTGCGCCCCTTTGCCCACACCCCCTGCGCGGCCCTACCCCTGGCCCCCTGCAGCCCTCCCCTGCGCCGTTTGTGCTGGCCGGCTACGAGGACGGCTCCGTCGCCCTCTGGGACTGCCGCGCCCCGGCGCGCCCCATGACGTCAGAGCGCGTTCACGAGGAGCCCGCCATGGCCCTCGCGCTCGTGCCGCCAAAGGACGAGTTGGAGCAGGGGCCGCGGGCGGGCCCAGCGGAGGGCAGGGCGCGCCCGCTGGGCGCGATCAGCGGCGCGGCGGACAGCGGGCTGGTGTTTCTGTCGGTCGACCCCGCCGCCGGCGCGGTGGCGCTGCGGCGTGTGCGGGCGCGGGGGCGCGGTCGCGGTGGTGGGGGGCCACCCGGCGGCCCCTGAGGACCCCTGCCTGCTGTGCCTCGGCTGCAGGGACCTGCTGGTGCCGCCGGGGTGGCTGGACTCGGGGCAGCAGCAGGGCGGGTTCCGAATGTACAGCCTCGTGTAGGGGCTTGCTCGCACGCTCGATCAATCCGCTTGGGGCCCAGGGCGGCGCTGACATTGCCGCTGGCGCATGGCGGCAATAATTCTGCCACGCACCCCCCCCCCCAAACTTTGCGATGGGATGCAGCCATGGCCCTGCTGCGACATGCACGGTGACCCTGCTGCGACTTGCAGGGCAGCGCTCTAGCGCCCATAACATGACACCGGCGGCGCCCTCAACAGCTCCCACGCATGTGTTACACGCCCTTTGACCGCAAGCGCTGCTGTCGCGCGCGCACGAATAAGCGGGCGCATGATTGGATCAGGAGCGCAATGGAGGAGGGGAATTGAGGCCCTGTCCTGAAATTGATACAAGCGCTAAAAACCAGAAACGCAAGTGTGCCGCAAGGCGCAGGCGCGTACATGAGCGCTTGCGTCGAGGAAACACCGCGTGCAGGAAAGATGTCCGAGGCACTTGGGGGTTTTGCTGGGCCAACAGCGCGCAGGCACAGCTGCGCGGCTTACAGGGGTGTCCTGCTTGCGTGCCTGCTGGCCGGCGGCCAGGGCTGGCAACGAGGGGTCGATCCAGAGAGCAAGGTCACAAAAGGACCACTGGTGGGCGCAGTGGGCTGGGCGCAGCCCCGTCACCCCTCACGTCAATGGGACAGCAAACACCACCAAACGTGGGCGGTGCCTTGCCGGTCAATCCCCCAGGTCCCAGGCCGCCTAAATACCCCCATGGCCCCCCGTGTTTCAAAAGGGGTGCTGCGTGCACGGCTTGCACGCCGCACCCAGAGCGGGCTCGAAAAGGGAACACGCGGCGGCCGCCGCAATTGCCGCCCTCAACAGAGCATGCGCAAAGCCCTTGTGCGCCCGCCGCCGGCACAGCAAGGCGCCAACGCATGCATGGGGAGGGACCGAGGAGCGCCGCCGGCCGCAACCCAAGCTTCCGGCGCGTCAGTTGGGCAGCGCGAAGATGCCGATGGACTGGTCGTGCGGGGTGCAGCGGTACCTGCGGGGCGGGGCATGAGGGGAGCAAGGAGTGCGGCGGCCGCGGGCCAAGGGAGCGCGGCGAGGCGTTTGAGTAAGACCTTGGAACGCCCCCTGCACGGCCGAAGCACAAAACAAGGCATGCCATGTGTGTGCGCCCCTCGCGCCTGGACCGTGCCCCTGCCCCTGCCCTTGCCCCCGTGCGTCCGAAACCCACGGCTGGTAGGACTTGGCCTTGTTCCCTGCCCCTTGCCCCTGCCCCTGCCCCATGGGGGCTGGAAGAAACCCGAAACCCACGGCTGGTAGGACTTGGCCTTGTCCGATGCGACGATGAAGCGGTAGTCGTCCAGCCAAGCGATGCCCTCCACGTTGCAGTAGATCTGGGGTGGGTTCGCGCGCGGACGGAGGGTTTGGGGTTTTGGGGGGAGGGGTTGCTGACAAGGGCTTGACGAAGGGGGGTAGGGGTGGTTGTGGCATCAAGCAGGCGCTGCGACGCACCCTGCCGGTCCAAGCGGTGGATCAGCGCCCGCTCACCATGTCGCAGTGGTTGTCGCGGGGGAAGTAGTAGACCTGAGGCGCGCCGGGGGTGGCGGAGGGCGCTGAAAATGAGGCGCCAGCCTAAGCCGGGGATGGCAGAGCAGCGGACGCCGCCTGGACTGGTTACCATACAACGAACAGAGGCCGCCCATGCTGGGGCCTGTTGTCCCAGGCAAGCTCCCGGCCACCTCCAACGAACTCTAGCCCCCTTGCCTGGCCCCCCTCCCCACCTGATCGTCCTCAGGGTTGACAAAGTCGAGGGCGTCAAAGTCAAAGGTGCCGATCCAAAGGGTGCTGTCCTCCTGGCTGGTGATGGCCACCTGTGGCGGCCCAGGTGGGGGTTCGATGCGCCCAATGGGTGCGCAAAGAGGCGCAGGCGCGTGGGCAGGCGGCATCAGGATCGCACAGCAAGTTTGCCGCACCCTCGAGGGGGTAGCTGGGGTGAGAGCAGGCGCGCCTCCCCCCCACGAGCGCAAGCGCGCCTCGCCCCGCGTGCGTGCGCCCACCTTGTTGCCGCGCACGTCGATGCCGCTGTAGTCCTGGAAGTTGGCCTGGGGGGCAGGGAATGAGAGGGGGGTAACTTGAGGCGTCCTGGAGGCATTGCCATGGGCAGGTCCTTGGTACGCGTCCTGGAGGCATTGCCATGGGCAGGTCCTTGGTGCCCCGCACCCCCGGCATGTGCCCCTAGCCAAGCAAGTTGGCAAACACGCAGGGAAGTATGGGAAGAAGATAACACGAAGGAAAAGGAAGGGAAAGGGAAGGTAAGAGAAGGAAAAGACGCTCACCGACGGCGGGATGGTGACGACCTTGACCACGTCCCAGCCGCAGCCAGAGGAGTTCTTCCAAAACGTCGACAGCACGATGCGCCCGTTGCCGCTCTCGCGCCCGCGCCGGCCGCCCTTGCAGTAGTTGCCTTGTGGGGTTGGGAGCAGAGGGACATGCAGCATTTGGGGCGAAGGGAGGCGAGAACACTGCCGGCGGCCAGGGCGGCCATGCAGGCATAGAGCAGGAATGATGCGAGTGCTCGCGCGCCAGCGCCGCTGGTCAAGCAGCAATCCCAGGCAGTCTACAGCGTCGCTATGCGCAAACATCGCCAGCGAGCGCCCCTGCAGGCACCCCAAAGCGCGCCGGGCGCACCCTCGCATAGGCCCATGAGGTACTCCCGGCTGGAGTCCTTGGGGTCGCGCCAGTAGTGGATGCCCTGGGGTTGAGCAAGGGGCGGGTGAGCGCGGGGCAGGTGAGGGGCATTTGCAAGTGAGGGGCAAGGGACATGCGAGTGCGGTGCGTTGGAGGGCTTGCGGCCCCTGCGGCAAGGGCTTGGGCCTGGGACATGCGCTTTGAGCCAAGGCTGCTGCGGCCGCCCGGTGGACTGTGGCGTGCAGCGCCGCCTGCAACGGCCGGTTTTCTGACCAAGTGCATCCCACCGTCGCTTCCGTCAAGCACAACACAGGCGTGGTTAAGGCCGCCCGCGAGCGCACCTCAAAGCCCTTGTTCTTGTGGGACAGCTGTGGTGACGGCGGCGGGCCGGCGACAAGAGCAGAGCATGGGCAGCGGAGGGCCAGGAGGTGTGCCATTAAGGTCGGGCCAGGGTTCGGCTGGGGGCGGGCTTTGGCAAGCTGGCAATAGTCAAACATGCCAGGCACCCTGGGTGCGGCACCCCCTCCAAAAAGAGACACGGGAGGCCCCCCAAACTTGGCCCCAGACGCCCTCCGCTCCCGCGCGCCCGCCGGCCACTCGCCAGGAAGTTGATCGGGCAGCGCTCGATGACGGTGTACCCGCGGCGCCGCTCGTCCACAGCGATCTCCTGCGGCCCCGAGGCGTTTGGGCAAGGTCGCCAAGTTTGCGGGGGGTGGGGCGGCGGAGCAGCGGGCTGTTTTCCGCGCCACCTCAGGGCAATCGCTGTGGATGCGCCGGGGTGCGGCAGCAGTGGCGGCGGCGAGCAGGAGCCAACGAAGCAGCCAAACGGGCCGGGAACTGCTGGGGGAAGTGGCGCGGGTCCAGGCCGCGCGCGCTGGTCCAGGTTATATGTGTGCTCGCCTGGGCGTAGGGGTGCAGGTGGGTGTCGTTCATCTCCACCACCTCCTCCACGACTGCGGGCCGGGGGGCAAGGGCGGGCACGTATGTAAGCGGGACCGAGAGGTTTGAGGGAAGGACCGTGAGGCTGCAGGGGGCTCGGGGCAGGCAGGTCGAGGCGCGACGCGCTGGGGAATGCCATTGGCTGGTGAGCGCCTCCAAATCATACCCCGGTTTAGATCCAGAGAGACTCAGGAGAGGCTCACCGTAGAAGTGGCCAGTGTGATCGTCATAGGACAGGCCCTGAGCGACGCGGGGGAAAGGGGGGGGGCGGCAGGCAGGGCAGGCGCGGCGCGTGCCCGGCTCGGTCGGTCAGCAGTGGAGCCTCCTTTGGGGGTGTAAGGCGGCCGACGCACAACACAGTCGTCCCTCGCTGCCCGCCACAGCCTGTGCCCCGGCGCACGCCTTGGAAGCGGCGCCCTGCACCCACACGCCTGGCGCCTGGCAGCGGCGCGCCCTCCACAACCACCCATCCACGTTAATTGAGCCACCCCCACACGTGCCTGCCGCAAAACACACCCCTACCCCCCACACACACACGACGCTCGCCTCGAACTGGCTGTCGTCCCCGAGGGGCCCCAGGAGGATGTTGTTGGGGCTGCGGAACTGGAAGTGCTCCTCCACGCGCCCGATGCTGCCGAGGGGGAGGGTTTGGGGTTAGGGGGGGCGCAGGCGGCGTGCTGGGGTTCTAGCGGATTGGCGGGCGCGCTCACACATGTGGGGCTTTAACCAGATGCGGAGAGGGTCGCATACACAAGCACACAAGGGGGCAAGCCAAGCCCATCGCTCACGAACCCATGCGGCAGCACCACCCCTCCCCTCCTGCCCCGCCCGGTGCAAAGACGCCGGGGCGGGGCCCCGCACCTGTGCAGGTTGTCAAAGACAATCCAAAGGTGGTCGCGCGCGGTGGTCATGCCGCTGGCCTCAAACTGTTGATTTTTTAAGGCAGGGGTGTGCCAAAGGGGTGGTACAAAAGGGGAGGGGCGGCTTTGGGGGGGAGAAATGCGTGCACCGCCTTGGGGTCGCTCGTAGTTGACCGGCCCTCGAGCACCTGCCCGCCCGCCCGACCGCCACCCCCCGCATGTGCATGTGCATGTGCCTGCCCGGCCCTTGCCCCGCCCGCTGCCCTGCCCTCACCCCCAAAGCCCCCGTCCCCTTTTGCCTTTGTCACGTCCTTGAGGTCCTCAAAGAGCCCGATAAGAGGGATCTCGCGGATGGCCTTGAGGCCGTTCTTGCGGATGTCACCGGTCTCGCACTCCTCCTCTGCGGGGGGTGTTGGGGGGGGGAGGGGATGCGGGCGGCCGGGTTGGCAGGCTGGGTGTCAGTTGGGGCGGGTCACCATCACAGTGGATGTGGCCACGCAGCTGCAGCGATCTCGCATCCTCAAGGGCAGCTGAAGCAGTGGGCCCCATGCACATGCCCCCGCATGCCACCATGCATAATGCGCACACCTCCGCAGCGCCCCCCCCCCAAAGGTCCCTCGCCCTCGGGCAAAGGCCGCACGCCTCGGGCCCCTCCCGCCCTCACCGCCGCCGTGGCTGCCGCCGATCAGGCGCTTGAGCCCGGACGCCAGCCACGACCAGGCCCCGCCGGCACCGCTCCTGGGCGCGTCCTGCCAGGCGTCGGAGGGGGCCCTGCCCTTGGAGAGGATGATATCCGAGAGGCGGTGGCCGCCGTCCCCGCGATCACGGCCGGTGGCGCCTGCTGGCGGGCGGGCGCCGAACGCTGGCGCCGGCGCCGACGACCACGCTGTCGCCAGCAGCAGCACGAGGAGGTTGGCTGCCCGCATATTGCTGCCTGAGAAGCACTGAAACGCGTGGATCACCGGGCAAGAGGGTTGGGGTGTGATATATGTGGGTCGGCTGATTGCCACAGCCTCAGAAGATCGAATTCTTTTATCTGTCACATCAAGGCACCGCGTCGGGCCAAAATGATCGCTGCCCAGCGCGCCCAGGTGCTCCGGCCCCAGGCCAGGCCGCTGGCCGCGCCCCGTCCGCTCCGTCGGATGCCGGTCGTCAAGGTCAAGGCCTCGGCAGCCGCGGTCGTGCTCGCCCCGGAGTACGGTGAGGCCGGGGCGCCGTGCGTGCGTGGGCGTTCGATGCCCTGCACACGGGGCAGCTGGCGTCGAAGCCCGCGCGCCGCCCCCCGGGCCGCCCATTGGCCGCTCGCCCCTCACAGGGAGCACGCAGCGATGCGTGCTTTGCATTGGGGGGGCCGCCGGGCCGCCCGCCGTCCAGCTGGCTCCTCGTGCTGGGGCGCGCGCGCCCAAACGCTGGCCCCTCCGTCTGCACGGCCTTTCGCGTTTCAAGACGCGGGCACCCCTGCTTACCCCGTGCGCACGCCACTGCGCCGCCCCTCATTCCAATGCACAGGCTACGTTGTGGCCGCCACCGCCGTCGTCGCGGCCGTCACGCAGTGGCAGGCCATCCGCGTGGCCCTGGCCCGCAAGAAGTACGGCGTGGCCTACCCCCAGATGTGAGCGTTCATCATGCGACATGGGGAGGAGGGGAGGGGGGAGGGGGTGGCCTGCCCCCAGATGTGAACGCTCATGATGCGACTGGGGGGGGCAGGGGGGGGGGGGTTGGGTGTGTCCTGCCCCCAGATGTGAGCGCTCACCGTATGGCATGGGAGGGGGGAGCTGGGAAGGGTGAAGGGCCGCATAGGAATCTGGTGGAGGGGCGCGCATACGCTCACACCCCTCCCAAAATCCCCAAGCGGCCAAGCGCCCCTCGGCCGGCTCCCTGGTGGCGGGCCGGACTGGGCAGCGCAGCGGGGCTCGATTGCCCCAACGCCTTTTCAACACGGGTTTCTCAAACATTCAACGCCCAACATTTACCGCCGCCGCCAAAACCCGACAGGTATGCTGAGGGCAGGTCTGAGGAGGCTGTGGTGTTCAACTGCATCCAGCGCGCCCACCAGAACACCCTCGAGTATGCGCCCGCCATGACCATCCTCGGCTGCATGCTGGTGAGGCGCGAGGCGCGGGGCATGGGGCCTGCAACTGTGCGGGGTATGGGGCGCGGCGGGGGTGTGAGCGTGAAGTCGGGGGCCTGGCGCGCCGCCGCCGGCATGGCTGGCCGGGCGGCCGGCCCGACCACGGCGCGACTCCACGCCTGCAGCGGCCAGGCTCGGCGCCGGCTGCTCAAAAGCAACGCCGCCACCTGCCGCCGCCGCCGCCGCCAGGGCCTGCGCTACCCGATCGTGGCCGCCGCGGCGCTGGCCATCTGGTCGCTGGGGCGCATCGTCTACACCCTGGGCTACTCCACCGGCGACCCCACCAAGCGCGTGCCCGGTGAGGCCCCGCTCATCCCGCTTACCCACTTGGCGCGTGCCCATTGAGGCGGCCGCCGGGCCGCGCGCGGCGGCAACACTACCCGCGTAGCTTGAGCGTACTGCGACGGCGTTGTGTTGTCTTGGGGGCGGCGGCAGCGGCGTTTCGCATCGCCGGCTCGGGGCATGGGCGCGGCTCGGTCTTGCCACTCGCGCAGCTTCACCCGAGACGCGTCCCCTTGCCCGGATCCTCCCCAACCCCAACCACAGGCGCGGCCCTGTCGAGCCTGGCCTACCTGGGCACCATCGTCGCCACCTTCGTGGTGGGCGCGCGCGTGGCGCTGGCGCTGTGACGCGGCCGCTGGGGCCTAAGGATGACCGCGCGACGGCCGCGCCCGCGCCCGCTGGCCGCCACGCTCCCCCCCTGCCCTGAACCCCCGCTGAGATGCCCTGCTTTGGGCGGCGGGGCCCCGCAAAACGCAAAGCCCGTTTTGCATGCAGAATGGCGCACCGCCCTCTACTGACATGCTGGGCCGTGCCGCTTGCTGCACGCGCCATCACTGATGCGGCCCCCGCACTGCGGACCGGCTGGCCGCTGCTGCCTGCTCTCTGGGTGCAGGGCGGGCACGCGCACCTGCCTGATGCAACGCACGCCCGGCCCCTTCCCGTGCGGTGGTGCCCAAAACTTGTAAAGGCTGTACAGCTGACCAGTGAGCCAAGGGCTGCTTCTGTACTCACACAAACGGCTACAGAGTGAGTGCTGAGACAGGTGTTCTTTGAGGGGGAAGTGCTCTCAAAATTGACTACGGCGGCCAGCTTCCAGGCAGACGGAAGGCGCTGCCCGCCGCCGCACACACTGCGGCGGCAGCGCCACGCAAAAGAAACGCTCCAAAGAACGAGATAACAAACAGAGAGCGAGGCAGGCCGCAGGCGGGGCAGGGCTGGGTAAGAAAGCGGCGCGCCGCCCAGCGCGCGGCCGCCCACCCCCATTCGCCCGCCGCTACAATTCATGGTCCCAGTCCTCCTCCTGGTGGGGCTTCTTGTCGCCCTTTTTGAGGTGCTCCTTGAGGGCCCTTATGTAATCCGCCTTTTCCGTGCACCCCACGCACTCAGCGCCGCGCGCCACGATGGCGGCCTTGAGCTGCGCGACCGTCATCGCCCGGAAGTTTGTGTCGGCGTCGACGACCGTCTTGCTGAGGCAGAGCTTGCCGCCGCTGTACGCGCCCAGCTTCTTCTGCAGCGGGCCCGACTTGAGCTCCCCCTCGTACACCTCTGCCGTCTTTGCGTCGCCGTTGCACACGAAGACCAGCGCCGGCGGCGGCTTCAGCTCGGCGCCCGGCCCCAGGTGCGCGAGCACGTAGGCGGCGCCCGCCTGCGCGCCGCCCTTGAGCAGCGTCGGCAGGCGCACCAGGCCGAACGCGACGCGCCCCTGGTAGGCCGAGGACAGCGCCTTGAGCAGGCTGGGGGCCTCGGCCTTGTCGGTCTTGAGCACCACGCACAGCGACCACTTCGCCTTGGCGCCGGCTGCGGCCGGCGGCGGCGGCGGCTTGGAGTCGCCCTTTTTGGGCTTGGGCGGCAGCTTCCCGCAGGACGCGAGGAACGCTTCGAGGTCCTCCTTGTTGCTCAAAAAGTGCACCGAGCTGGGGATCAGGGACACGCCGTAGTCGGCGATCTCCTTGGCGCCCCGCGCGCCGCCGTACTCCTCCCACCCGCCGTC